>RJWM01004955.1:0-87621 GCA_004363535.1 Dasyprocta punctata | reverse complement strand
CCTTTCTCTCGGCCTGGCTGGCAGACTTGCATTGTCTCCAGAGGCCACTTGCAGATCAAAGTGGGTCCCCGAGAACACCGCCTCTGGCCTCTGCCCCCAGACACCCAGAGCCCTTTCTGAGAAATTCCCTGCGCACTGTTGGGGCCCGGGGCCGGCAGCACGCAGTGTGGATGTCCCCGCGCTGATGTAACGATGATGGATGCGGCGGCGACACTGCGCGCTCCTAATGAATTGGCCTCCGAGAGGGGCTCAGGGAACAGCCAGGACGCAGGCGCGGGGGCGGGGGAGTGCTATAGGGTGTGAAAGACGCACCCGTCTGAAGTGCCCAGACGGACTGGGAAAACTTAGAGTAGGACAGCTTTCAGACCACGTGGACCACAGCCTCGCAGCCTGACCAACATCAGGATCCTAATACATGGGGACTTCTCTCTCTCTCCTTTGTAAAGAGGAAATTTCGGTTTTGGGATTGCCTATCCTTCCCCCAATGTATCTCTAAGTAGCAACCCCAAAGAGGACGATTTGAGGGTATTGAAAATGCAGGGCCCCCTTACAAATTCTCCAGTTCGGTCAATACTGTGTTGCTTTCTGTTTTTTCTCCCCTAGCTCACTTTCAGGTGCGACTGTGCTGCAGCCTTATCTGGTCAGTGGCTCCAGGAAGCTTTATGTGCTTTGTTTTACAGGAGATTGGTGCAGGTTCAGATTTGTAGTTTAGGAAGGAAAGACCCACCTGCAGGCAGGTTGCTAGTAGGGAGAGGGGTTAGATTTAAATAGGATCTGGAGTTAATTGTGCACAGGGTTTTGGCCTCAGGGAAATCACAAAAGTTTCCGGGGATAGTTGACTGGGAAAAGCCTGTGCTGCTTTCTGGAAGGAATGTTCATCCTTTTCCTTTTTAGCTGTGAAACTTCAAGCTTTAGGAAGGCATGCAGCAAGTGAGCAGTTTTCCTTGTTTTATTTTTGCTTTCGTTTTTGTTTTTCTTCCCCAGATCCTCAGGCTGCTGGGACTCAAAAGTCAAGGAGCATGTCAGCACATCTTGCATGTAACATTTCCACAGTGAAGGGATTCAAGGGAAAAATATGGCGTTGTAAGCGAGGAAACTGTATCCATGGGGGAAGAAGTCTCATTTCGCTCACTTATATCCAAAGAGCAGTAGCAAGTTTTCCTCAGACAGAAGTCCTTGAAGTGAAACAGAACTTAAAATTTTTCCTTGGTACTTCAGTTCTAAATAAGTTAGAGGTTATTATTTCTGAAACCCCAGCACTCTGGGGCTCCTGTCCTTCAAGGGCGAGGACTCCATGGGGAACGTTCACTGGTCAGCTCTGACCTCAGGCTTTAATGATCATCTCAGTACTGAGTTTCTAACCCCTTCCTGTGCCGTGAAACCTGTCATCTCAGCTAGAAGCAGCCACCCTTTGCTGCCCCTTGATTCTTCCTGCACGACTTGACAGGGGGTGGGTGTCCAGAATGTTAAACCTTTCTCTTGATAACTCTCAGGGACAAACTTATGTTTTATTGGTAAAATAAGCTGATAGAATTCATAGGGATATACAAGAAGCAGATGTCTGCCTTGGCAAGTTGCCATTTTTTTAAGCCATGTTCCACACATCAACTACACTTTTAAATAATTAGTTACTAACTAATGAGATCCAAAAATAAGTTGTCAAAATAGAAGAAGGGGGTAGACTTTTCGGTGACCGAGGGCCTATTTTTTTTTTAAATCCATTTGAAACAACCGTAGGAATTAGTATTCGCTAAGACTATTAATTAGTGAGATTGTAGGCAGCGCCTGGAGCTTTACCTCTTCTTGCTGAATCCTTTCTGTACTCAGATAACTATGGGGAGGGTTGCATTGCTTTCTTACAATGAAGTCCTTTGCCTTGAGGGAAAACCCTACAACTCCACAAAAACCAAGTTTGTCAAGGAACTTAGGTGACTTGTCTTTTCACTGCTGTTAATTAGCTTCCTCTGCTAAAGAGGAGACTTAGTTTTCACTAGGAATCTCATCTCTTAATGGGATTTTCTGGTCCATTTGTATGTTTCTGTGTAAAGTTTTAACTTAGCTGACTACTCAAATTCCACTGGCAAACTCTACCCAAATACATAAAACTGGATATAGTATAATAAGAGCCTGTTTCTTTCAAGTGGCTAAAAATGGAGTGTTTTGATTAAATATTCCTGTGTGTGTGTGTGTGTGTGTGTGTTTCTGGGAGTTGAACCCAGGGCCTTCATATTAAGCTGCATCCCCAGCCCATTTTTAATTTTTGAGACAAAGTCTTGGTAAATTTCCTAGGCCAGGATTAAAACTTGCAATCCTCCTGCCTTAGTCTCCCAGAGTGCTGGGATTATAGGCATGTACCACCACACCTGGTTTTTAGATACTTTGCCAATTTCCAAAGAAAATCCAAATGTCGACTATAAAGTATGTGGATTACTCAGTGGGACTAAAACACAGGACACTGTAAACTCAAAGTCACAGGGTCAAGGATGTGATAGATTATTGTCTCAGTCACATTCTTATGTGTACTATGTGCTGGGAAGACAGAACCCTTGTTCACAATCGAGAGGTAGGAATTGAAATTCAGTGAAGACTTTTTCAGAGGAAGAGCTGAATATCATTGGAATGGGTACTGAGGGAGACTTGGGTAGGCTGTGAATTCAGTATTCTGGGGTGCCCTTCATTCATCAGTCTTTCCAGCCAACAAAGATGTCTGTGAGTTCCTGCTGCCTGGTACATAGCAATGAGCAAAACGAAACATGTAGAACAATTGTTGGAAACCTTTAGCAACCGTGATGGTGAGTACTACTTATTAAAATACAAGTTCCCAGGTTCCACCCATCCCAGGATGTAGGCATGGCCTCAGAAATTGGATTTAGGAGCCAGAACACTTAGCAAGCACTCAAGCAGCTCTGATCCCAATGGTTCCGTGCCACTCTGAGAAAGTGATGTGGACTGGGTTGTGATCTTGTGGCATATCGGAAGCGTTATTTAAATCAATGTCAGGAAGCATTAAAAAACAATTTTTTCTGGAATTTGTTAGAGGTGGAAGGAGCAGTTGAACGTCTTCTTTTAAGCTTTCCTTTTGTGGATTCATGGAAGATCTGTGATCCTTTGGAAATTTAAATGCACATTCTGGTGTTTACAGTGTTCAAGGTTGTTTTCTGAAAGAAGGTCCTCAACTTTGAAAACATTCTCAAAGAGGACGTGCTCTCCCTCCTCCAATGAAAAGGATTAAATGCTACTATCTGATTCTGTCATTTAACGAGTAACACACTGGAGGCTCAGCAACAGGTCGCCCGAGTTAGTATGCTGGACAGCTCCTGGGCCACTGGTCAGGTAGCCCTTGGTCTTCCAGCTTGGACACACTTTGAGCTGGCTAAAGATATTTGCAGCCCCTTGACTCTTCTCTCTTTGTCAGTGCCTTTGAGGGATGTTTCTGAATTTGGAGTGGATCTTACAATTGATATGTAAATTTCACTTGGTGCCGCTTTTTTCTTTTTATTCCACAAAAGCTGTTCTTAAATAACTTGTGTGTTTTACACTGAATGACACTGGATAATCTCAGAAAAGAATTGGGAGTTAGTGGAAAGGCTGATGTCCACAGGGCTATGTGACTTTCATTTCTTAAGACTTCTGTTTACTTGAAACCCAGGTCAAGGGGAGTTTATTGTACTTTAAAGAATTTGTAGTTCTCTTGCAAATAGAAGTTAAAAGTGACTAAACATGTTTCATTTGGCATTTTTAAACTTTTTTAGCTGGTGAAACAGTTGATTATTTTGTTTTAGGAGTCATTGTTTTTCTTGAATACTACGGAGTCTGCTATATGCAGAAAAATAAGTCGTTGACAAAATGGATATAAAATGCCCACCATGGTGTTGCAATATAAATAGTTTGAAGGAAGTGTGCCAGAAGGGGGACTGTTCATCTTTTCTTATATTATTTGTAGGTGTAGAACAGGACTGTAGAAAAGAACATGGACTAAGCAGAGTGAAAATTGATGAATGATGAGTTAAGGCAATTATCACATGAATAAAGCCAGTGAAAGATGAACAGACTGCGCCTGCCTCTAGTGAAGTTTTCAGATTTTTTAGTGACCCCTGGCTTTGCTGTTGGTGATCTTTCCTAGCTTTTCCTTGTGGGATCAGAGGCATATTATTCTATTATATTGTTTTTTCAAAAATGGAACCCAAATGAATTGAAAGGTTCTCATATTTTAGAATATGATTTACCTGAGTGATTTTGGATTAAGAAGCATATTGCAGCTCAGATACCTTAATGAAAGAAGCAAACATCATTGGTTGGTTACCTTGAATTATTCTCTAATTCAGAACTTTGAGTAAAAGATGTGGATGTGAGCATTTGTGGAATGCTCTTTAAAACATCTAAGCAAAAATACATATCTGCTTTAGAAGTTGTCCTTTTGTCCCTTCCTAGAAAGTTGGCTATCTAAAGAGACAGTTGTAGACGTGTCTTAAAATAGTAACATGACACTCGGGTTTCACATTATGGACACAGTTAAAAATGGAGGTATTTGAACCATTTGACAGCCAGCTCCCAGTAAGAATTTAGGAAAATGTTCATGTTATGGAATACTGCTATTTTCCTTTTGGGCGTGTGGATAACATTTGCCTGGTTTGTTAATAAAACTTGGAGACTTTTTTTTTTTTTTTTTGGCCAAAAAACCTGTGGAGAAACATGGTTCAGGTTTGAATTTTTGCTACAATTTTGGTCTCTTACTTGACCCTCAAAGGGGGCTTTGGGTGAGGTCATCTTTTCCTACTCTTGCAGGAAGTTGATGGCTTTGTGGTGTTTTGTAGGTGTTTCCCTTAGAAGAGAGCTGAAGTAATGAGAAGACACGATGGAGGCCCAGTCCCACAGCTCCACGACCACTGAGAAGAAGAAAGTAGAGAATTCCATTGTGAAATGCTCCTCCCGAACAGATGTCAGCGAGAAAGCGGTGGCCTCCAGCACTACTTCCAATGGTGAGCAGCCACCCCACACCCAAAGATGACCTGCAGTCAGCTTTTTGTCCCCTGCATTTCTTATGAATTGAGCGCTTCCACCTGGACCAATGCTTTTTCTAGAAGAGGCTGAAGAAAACGCATGGGGTGGAGGGTGGAGGGAGGTGTGGTATGGGCAGGCTTTGGTTATCTCCATTTTGGCGCTCAACCTACACGCTCTCTTCCACATTTTCTAATTTGATATGTAAATGTGATAGGTTATTTATTATAGGAAGTTCCTGTTTTGGCATTTTGGAAATCAACTTGATTAGTCCGGCAAGAGTTCAAAATGCTTTGTATTTCACGCAGAAAGTCTATACTCTTTGTGGAATAATTAGCTTTTCCAAAAGACATACAAGTTGTCTTTGTTAAAATTAGTGACAACCAAAAAAAAAAAAAAAAAAAAACATAAAATAAAATTAGTGACAACTCCCTCTTCCTCAATTTTAGTCTGCTATAAAGGATTTTAAAATTCAACAGTTGAATCTTAAGGTAGCATCGGGATCTGAGATGGGTTTCATGGTTGATTTATACAAATTGAATTTATTTAATTGATTTCAGTGGCAACGTAGAGTCAGTCATCTTTTCTATGGGTTGTGTTTGTACATTGTAAGCAGTGTACAGAGAAATTTCGATTCAAGAATGGAGTATTAAAGTGAATTCCAGAGACCCTGGTGGGGCAAACAGACTGGATGGGTTGGTGGTAACCTTTGCATCCTTCCTGGGAGACCGTCAGTGCCTTTGATTTTTGTAGCTTTTATAGTCATCCTGGCCTTCCGGCTTTCAGTCCACTTTTCCACCATGCATCTGGCTAGTTCTTGGATGCTGTATAGCTGGACTCACTGATTTGCAGGAGCCAACCTGCTCCCTTCCTCCTATCTCCCCATGAGCTTATCATTATTTATTCCAAGAAAGATAGTACTGGGACGATTTACAGTTTCCTTAAATGTAGAGTTGGAGACTTGTAATCAGCTTTGGAGGGGAGATTTGGCCCAGAACCTTCGCCTCTGAAAGCAGGGATTCCTGACGAGTCTGGCCACCTCTCTGTGCCTGTCCACATCTGTCCTATCTGTCCTTCCAGCTGCCCTCCTTCGCTGATGTCGTGAGCAGTGCTGCTGGATGTGGCGTCGAGGGAGGGACCTGGCTGTCAGACCTGCTGGTTGATGAGTCCAGATTTGCATTTGTCCTTAGGGAGGCATATTTGGGTTAAATAATTAATTTACATATAACTATGCAAAAATAAGTCATCCTAGTACAATCTTTCTTGTAATAAATAAACAGCAAACCTTACTCTGTGGTGTTTATACTCAGAACTGGAAGTTCATGCCTGTTATCACAGCACTCTGGGAGGCTGAAGCAGGAAGATCACAGGTTCAAGCCCAACCTAAGCAATTCAGCAAGTCCCTTTCTCAAAATAAAATAAAAAGGTCTGGGGATGTAGCTCAGTGTGAAGACCCTGAGTTCAATTCCTATCACTGCAAGAACAAACCAACCTCAGGACCAGAGCCAGAATATTTCCATTATTTTTCCAATGTGGCCACAGGAGGTGTATTTTCCTTTTAAAAAAAAATGTCATCCTTGTTTTCCTTTTTTCTGGAACTTGTAAAAATTAGCCCAAGTTATTGTATCAGAAGTAGAATCAATTCATGCAGTGTTGCTTTTTGGTAATTTTCATAGTAGCTTTGTAGCATAAGTGCTCTCTGCACATCATGCTTCAGAAAATACCAATTTTGGGTCATCTTTAGGGTGTGCGTGGGTGTGGGTGAGCAAGTGTGTGAGAACGTGTGAGCATGCAGTGCGTCGGGAATGCATGTGTGTGGGTGTGTGAGGGAAGAGGGCAGAACCAAGCTGTTGGGAGAAGGTGCCTCTTTCAGTTACTCTTCTTGTTCTGAAACAAAATACCTGATACTGAAAGTTAAAAGAAGAAAGATTTATTTAGCTCACAGTTTGCTGAGGTTTCAGTCTGTAATCAGATGGCTCCAAGGCAGCGTGGCATGGCAAAGGAAAAACAGTTCATGGTGGGCAGAAGGCAGCAAAGCAAAAGGGGACAAGACAAGACAAGCTTTTTTCTGTTCCTTGTATTGCATCCAGGCTACATGGTGCCAAACCAATCAGTGCACTGGTTTAGTAATCACCCACCGTTAATCCTAGCACCCTTAATTCTAGCATTGCAGAATGAATCAGTCACACACTCTAGATTCAGTCACCATTGAAAAAGCCCCACCTATGACTGCATGAGACTTTAGGGGGACATCTGGAAACAGTGTCACTATATTGTGTAGTATGAGAAGAAACTGCATCCTAGTGGCCAATTTGTAGTCACCACCTCCTCCCTTCTTAGGAAGGTGCAACTTCTACCCCAGGATATGCACCTAGCAGGTTTTCTACTCTTGTTCTGGGTTCCTAGCCACCCTGTGACCACAGGTCCCCTGAATACCCTGTGGAAAGTGACTGGGAACAGAATTAACCTAAGTGGCACAGTGGTCAGGAAACCTCGAGGGAACACTAGCTGAAGAAGCAGTTGTGATACATAAAAGGCAATCCTAAGATAAGACGAGTGTGATGGCACTCACCTGCCATCCTAACACTCTGGGATGCTGAGGCAAGTTCGAGCCCAGTCTGGGCAACTTAGTGACTTAGAGAGACCCTACCTCGAAATAAAATATGCAAAGGATTGAGGATATAGCTCTGCAAGAAGGCCTTGGGTTCCATCAGTCAGTCCTGTGGCTTGGAATAATCACAGATTTGTTTCCTAAATGGTTTTCCACTGGCTTTGTTCCCTGATCACCCTGTGCCCTTGAAGCCCACGTCCCCTCCTGCACGTGTGCAAGTCCCATCTCATTTGGGGTCAAAAGTCCTGAGTGAGAGCTCTCCGAAGTCATCTGAAATCTGACTATTATCAAACAGATGGAAATGATTGTTTTAAAACATGGATTTCTGCTCAACAGGAGGATTCTGGAAAAACAAAGAAATACGTTTAAGGACAGAAAAAAGTAAAAGCAAGGAAAATGAACTTTTTTCTTTGTTTAAGTGGCTGTTAATAATTATGATCTGCTGTGCCGAGTTCTCTGCAATTTGCATCTAACTAGTCTAGCGCTTCCTCCAGCCCCAGGTGGTAGTAAGGGCAAGGGGTGGTGGACTGCGCAGCCTCTGCGTGCTTTCTACCTGGTCCTGCTTGTCCCTCCACACTTAAGAGTTTGTGGCCTGTAGGCCTTCAGAGATCAGTGCACTGGGCATGTGCTGACCAGAGGCTGCTATTGTTATGACTGTCCCCCATCTGTGCATCCATCTGTCTTTCTACAAATATTTCAGAAAAGCATGGAGACCTGCATGGAAACTATTCACAGACAGGAATATGCAATCAGTGGGTTGCTGTCATGGGCAGTACTGATTGATCCTGTTTTTAGAGATTTCTTAAGTTTTCTTTCCAAAGTTCTGCCATTTGATTCGTAACTGGAGAGTTCACACTTGATCTTAGCCAATAGGCCAAGAAGCGATGTAACTGGAGAGTTCAAAAACGAGTTCAAGTTGGGCATAATTGCTTATGCTTGTCCTCCTGACACTTTGGGAAGCTGAAGCAGGAGGAACACATGCTGGAGCCCAGGCTGGGTAAATTAAGAAGACCTGTCTCAGAACAAAAATTAGTAAAAAGGAGTTAGGATGTGGTTTAGTGTGAAGGTGCTGGGTTCAATCCCCAGGACTGCAAATAAATATATAAATAACTAAATACGTAAATAAATACAGAGCTCAGTATCAGCTGCCAGATGGATGTAATATATGCATCTTCCCCTCCAGCCACCATTTCATGATTAAAAAAATCAAACAAACAAAAATGTTTTGTTATTGGTGAAGTTACTGGTGAAGTTGACTTAATTAACTTTTCCAATCATTATGTGGTGTAATTCGTTCTTGATTCTGAGGTTCTCAGCCAAAGCACGCACATTCCACAGCGTGCCCGCACAGGTCTGTTTTCTTGCTTTTCTTGCTGAGTCTCTGCTTCTAGAATAGCACTCATATAGAGTTTTGTTTAAACACAACACACACACAGCCAGACGCAGGCTTCAGAAACCTCAAGCAAGCACTATTGTAAACAGGCATTTGCTCCGTAAGATTGAAATTTAGAATAAACACAAGTAAGAAACTGTGTTCTAGATGCTGTATGGGAACAAAGACCGACTTTGATTTTTGTAAAATTTGACGTTTCTGTCTGCATTATAAAGCCTTTGACAGATTTTCCATGGGACCCATGATATGCCTATAGTTTAATGAGTCCATAATTCAGTTTTAAATTTCAGTGTTATGTATGAAATGGCAACGACAAAGGAGTTTTCTGAACATTTTTGAGTGTACTTGTGATTTAAGTGATCATTTTTGACATCAGTAACATGGTGGCTTTCCCATATAAGGTGTGCGTTCAGATAATAGTTCTCATTGTGGTCTTAATCAGTTAATTTGATAAGATTATAAGTAAGACACCTTAATAATGAGTGCTTTTGGTGTCAGTTCATTACTTCCTAAACTGAATGTTGTGTTTTCTGAATAATCAGTTTTAAATTTAGATCTGTTCATACTTTACACATTCTCATCCTATACAATTTCTCTTTATTGCTTACTCTTCAGTTCAAAGGGTTTGCCTCATTTTTGGCCCTCTATTTTTGAGTAATTTGGTAGCCCTTATTAACCTGCTATTTTGGTGTTTGAAAAGAAACTCACCATAAATGATGGAACTATTGTCCTGAGGATCTTTTCTCTGATCTCTAAGTTATTTGGGACACACCTGAAGGTGATAAAAAGATAACATTATTACCCTACTGGTGATGTCACACAAAACTGAAGTTGTTGGATGAATTCATAAATGGAAAGGAAGTTCCTTGTTCACTTTGGTTGTTTCAAAAGGAAGAACTTGGGTCTCTGCTAAAAACTTGTTTGAGGTTTGTAAAGGGAAATAGCTATGGTCAGTAAATATTTAAGGAGATTTGTTTTCTCTTTTCACTTTCGGTGACTTCCTGGCCATGCCAGTGAGCTGCCTCAGGGTCCATCCCAGAGGTGTTAACTATGATGTCTCTTGATCCTCTCTGATTGAAGGGAAGATGACTCTGAGTTGTATGCAAAGTTTGAAATTCCTTGCTGCTCCATCTTCCATGGGCTCTTGTTTTCTTGACCCTTTCTATGCCTAATTCTGCTCAGAAATGGGCAGATGGTTGGCACCACATTCACTCCTTTGGATGTTAATTCCTCTTTTTCTGGCCACGTAGCATTCCCTGGCACATGACAGATGGGTGGAAGGGACTTTAAGATAAAATGGATTCACATTATAGGGTTTTGTTGAGGAGCATGCACGAATTTGGGGGTCTGAAAGCTGGATTGATTTGTAGTACTGCCAAGGACTAGGTATGCAGGTGTGGGCAGTTGACTGCTCAGTGCCTCAGTTTCCTCATCTGCTAGCAAGATAATGATTACATCTACTTCACGGGGTCTATCTTGGGAGGATTAAGTGACACAGTGCCCGCACTGTGTGGTAAGCTTACACCATAGCCAGAGCTCTGCAAAGATCAGTGTTGGGATTAAGAGGAAGCATGCTGATGAGTTTAAATGTTATGAATCCAAAAACAAAGGGATTGTGTTTTCTTGAAAATACACACAGGTTTTCAAATTAAGGGAAAAATGTTTGGCAAAAGTAATGATGAATTTGTTGGCCTCAGATGTCTGAAAAATAGTTCAAGATGTTTCACAAATCCCAAATGTGACCAGGCTTGCTCATTTTAAGGAAAGACGGATTTAAAAAAAAAACTTAAAGTTTCTTTACCTTTCATCTAAATGCCTTCTTAAATCAGAAAATAAGGGGAGGTAATTTTAAGAAAATTTATTTAGATTTCTTTGTCCTTGAAAACTAACGTTGTGCTGATTATATGTTGTGGATTAGAAACAGCATGTATACATCCTCTTCTTTTCTTTTTTTTTTTTCTTTTCTTTTTTCCTTTCCTTTCCTTTCCTTTCCTTTTCTCCTCCTTTTTCTTGATTTTTTTTTTTTAAACTGGGATAAACTATTTACATTCAGGTTATATTGCCCACTTGGGTGATTTCTGCTGCATCAGAGTTAGAACTTTATTTTATGTCTAAAAGAGTTTCATCTTTTAAAATCAACTCACTCATGATGAATAATCTGATTCACATAAGGACTCCAGTTCTCTTGGGATCCAGACCCACAGACCTTCGACCTCTGGCTACCACTGTGCTCTTTATTTTGGCTGAGTATATCACCTTTCCTGTGGTCACCCAGGCTTGAAACCGCAGTGTCACCTCTGACCTCTTTCTCTCTCATGCTTCCTGTGTCGTGCTGGTTTTGAGGTCCTGCTAGATTTTCCTCAGTAATTATGCATCCATGTGCCCCTCCACCTCCATACTACCACTCTACTATCTAAGTGCTCACTCCTTGGTGCCTAGACAATGAAAGAGGCCTTCTCTCCACTCACCTTGCTCTTTATCTCCTCTCTTCTGCACATACTTCTACCAAATTAATGCCATTACAATTCTAGTTAGGCCACATTCCTGCTCTAGGATCTTCAGTGACTCCCAGCTACCTATAGACTAAGGCTCAAAGCCTTTCACTTTCACTTAATATTTAAATGTCTTCCAAAATCTGACTCCAGTTTGACTTTCCAATTTGCTATGCTATTCTTTTGTCCCATCCCATAAATGGGAAGATTCTTTGCCTTTGTCCTGTGGTCCTCCATAGAGTGAAGATTTTGCTAACATCATTGTGTGTTTCAGTGCTTCTCAAATGAGACTTTCTCCGTCTCTGTCTTCCCTTCTGGTCTTGTACCCTTTTGGGAACTACCTAGTAAAACTTGATTTTATTTAATTTTGTTTTTTAGATTACCTTGATTTTAATTAATAAACTTTGTATTGTAGAGAAGTTCTAGATTGATAGGAAAATTGAGAGGCAAGGTCGGTGTCCCTTCTTCCATTTTCCCTCTTCCTAACTTCTTCTGTTAATGGAATATGTGTGGATGATCAACCAGTGTGGGTTTTGTGCTGTTAGAAGTTCACACAGGGCCACTCTGAGTCATACAGTTCTGTGGATTTGGACAAATACATAGTACCACACGTCCACCACTGAACTGTCCCATAGAGTATTATCACTGCTCTTAGAATCCCTCATGCTAAACCTGCTTATCCTTTCTACTTCTCATATCACTTGATCTTTGTATTTGAATTTGAGAATAGCACCTGAGTTATTTACCATCCCCTCTATATCTTGCTCCAATTCCATGTTTTGTGCAGCATCTGTGGAATCAGTCTACAAAGTCCAACCCAGGCCCGCCTGACTTTTGGTACACAGTGACAGGGGCCACATGTAACACAGTACTCAGTAGTGTGTACCTGGAAGCCATGCTTTGAACCCCAGCCTCACCAAGGAATTACTCTGTGATCTTGGGCTAAATATTAACCTCTCTGTCCCTGGCTCTGTGAGTCCTCAAACATATCAGCTTTCGTTAATTACAATGACAGGCTCTTCTGGATATAATTTGATAGGATATACTTCGTTGATATATTTCCTTCTCCTTATAGCAGTGTCATACATAGGTCCTTAATCTCCAAGTGGATAAACTTTAATCTGATGGACAGGAGTAGAAGGTATTCACTAACAGAAATCCTGACACATGCTCATCAGGTCAGTGCATGGTAGAAGCTGGGGTGAGGACTCAGTACCTCAAATCACTAGGCCTGGAGTTGGTACAAGTTCAGAATTAACAAGTCAGATGCTTTTTGGGTTTACTTCTCATTCATAGTCACTGAAATCATCAGATAAGCTCTAGCTTTGTATGAGGTGCTGATTTGAGGGCAAGACTGGCTCTACCCCCTACACAGCACTATTGGATTTCTCCTTCAAAAAAATAATTTCTGGTTCCCAGATAAATCAGGAATAAAATATTGCTCCCACCTTGCCACAGTTGTGTAGAGTAAGGAATGGAGAGATGCCACACAGTGATGTGTTTGGTTGTGAAAAGTTGCTGGGGCCTTTTGATTACTCATGATCCGGTGTTGGGGGTATTTCCAATGGCCAGAGACAAACTGATCCGACTCAGAAACAGCCACTATGGAGGGGAGCTGGAGGGACAAAACAGCCCTTACGGCAGGAAAATCTTCTTTGGAAAGTGACTGGGGCCTCCCTTATCACTAGGACTCCCAGTGATTTTCCAGGCAGCCTCAAGATAATGGGTCTTTTGCGAAAGTGAATGAGCTGGTATTTTATGTACACGGAGACATTTCCAAATGCATCTGCTTTAATTTACATTGATTTTTAAAATTTATGTATAGTAAAATTCATCCTTGATGGTGTGCAATTCTGTGAGTTTTAACAAATCCATAAGGTCATGTAGCCACCAACACAGCCAAGGCACAGAAGAGTCTCAGCATGCCCCAAAATTCCGACAAAGCTTTGTGCTTCAAACTCAGCAATTGAGTACATCGTGAGTCTCTTGTGATAACAGAAAGCAAAGAAACCACAGTAGCTGCTTGACGTGATATTTATTTCAGGCTTTTAAAAAAAATCTATAATTTTTTAGGTCCTGTGAGCAATACTTAGGTTTAGTTTTTTTCTCCCTTTTCTATTTAAATACCTCATGTTGAATTTGTAATATAATGAAAACGTTCTTGAAACTGCTCATAGATACACACCCCACAGTGTCTGCCAGTTTGAGTCTTTTTTTTTTTTTCTGTGTCCAGACAGTGTACATTTTAGGCTAATTTAAAATTCCATTTTATGTTTAAAACTGTAAGCAGCCATAATAATAGGGGCGTTTTGTTGTTGTTTTGTTACTTTGAATTAACTACATGAGAAAATTAGCATCTGAACATTTCATGCAGCTATAACCTAGAGGAAAAACGTGAAAAGCTTTATACTAAATCAAGCCAACATGCTCCTCTTTCTCTCCCTCCCTCTGTCTCTGTCTCTCTCTTTCTTTCTATCTTTTTTTTAAAAGCCTCTTTTCCTTTTCTCTTTTACATTCATAGATAGGATTTTGTCTAGGGGAAGGAAATTTTTTTAATATAAAAGTTATTCTTAGTATAACCCAGGATGCTATTTTTTCTAGTCTTGTACTTTTTAACTTTTTCTTTGACCCCTTCCTCTTCTTGGTCTCTTTCTTCCTTTCTTCCTCTCCTTCTTCTGTTTTTTCCCTTTAGTTGTAGAAAGTTGAGTTCCATCCCAATTATTAAATCTTAGGAGACCATTCCCACATGGTTTCGTAAATGGTAGCTTCATCCCCGCTCTTTCATCTCCCGCTCTGCTCTCCGCCTTGACAGCTGAAAAGGTCTGACTGTGCCACACAATGGTTTGATTGGTTTCTCTGGGGGAGACTTTCCCCAGCCTCATCATGCGCCAGGCAGGTGGACCAGAAAGTCTCTTGATTCTTTTGTTGCCTCTCAAAGTCTGAGGTCTTTGACTGAATAAATCCGCCGTCATGGGATAATTTGCTAAAAGGAGCCTGAAAGATGTGAGAGAAAAGCCTCGCGACTTGGGTGCTGCATTAATGAAATAACGGGGCCTTGGAGTTTGCAATTGAAAAATCACCAGGAATGCAATGGGTGGAGACGGGCTGCTTTTCTTTCCCATAATAAACTTTTAGTCCTGTCATTGAAAGCTTGCCTATCCTTCGTGGCCTGCAGGCCAGGGAGTGTTTGCATTTGTCCCATGTTTAAGGGTACGGCCTTGCCTGGCTGAAAGCCTTTGGGGTGCTGTGTCTAGTTAGTCATTAGATTATTACTAGTGGATGGAAAGAATTCCATATGACAGAACTAAGGTTGAGTTAACACAGGACGAAAAGTAATTTACAGATAGGCTGTCCCCAGCCATCTTTGTAGCCCCTGATAAGGTTTCATTTCAGAATGGATAGGCGACATTTCCACTTACGGACCCATTCTGCGACACCTGTGATAACAGCTTCTGGATCCTAATTGAAATTGGTTTCAAAATGGATTTTCACTTTTCTCTGTCTGTGGAAAATATTGAATGGACTCAGAGCTGCCACAGAGAACCCCAGACCTTGGGAAATGGAGCGGGAAGCTGGGGTCATCTTTCATAACAGTGTCGATGGTATGACAGTTTTGTTATCTGTCTTATTAATGAAATCATTGATCACCTGATGAGGGAGATAATAAACTACATCCCGCCAGTCTTCCCGAAGCTCAATTAGAATGGGGTTACAAAGAAGAAAAGGAGGCTCAGAAAGCAACAATAGCAGCAAAGTAGTGAAGAACAATTAAAACTTTTCCTTCCCCAAAGTGACCGTTTCCCATCAGGACCTTGTGGGTGATTTCCGACCCCTGGCCTGGGAGTTGTCCAAGTCAGCATTCTACCGCAGGACTTTGCTTGGCCTGTGTAGAGCTCCTAGCTCTTTCATTCAGTAATATTTAAAGAATAAAGTAAAATATATTTTAAAATTTGACTTGTTTCATGAAGTGAAACCCAGAAGTAAAAATAGGAGTTCTGCATTGCAGAAGTACTTTGTAATGGGGGAAAATGGAAAAAGAATTCCGTAGCCACTTTCCCCGCCCCCACCAGAGGGGATTTGGGGCTTGGCTGGTGGGTGTAAGGGGTGAGGGGTGGGGAGGAAGACTGAACTGGCGGGTTCATAACCTGAGTTCTTTGAAAGAAAAGTAGCTTAACGCCTCTTCCTCTCTTAATGCGCTTTGGGAATCCTGGTCGGAGGGGAATTAGGTTTGGATTTAATGAGGTGGCTCTATTGTTTGGGGCTGGGCCACTCTGGAATGTGCTCTCTGTTCTCGTAAGGGAGGGGAAGGGACACTGGTGACTTCTCCTGTTTCACGGTGAACTGTAGTCCTAGGTGTGTCTCCATTCTCAGTGCCAGCAAGGATCAATCCAGTCCCCTCTGAGCTTGAAAGAGGAGCTGTGATCAAAGGCGCTAATGATGTCGCTGATCTGTGATGATTGATTAGGAACAGAAGTTCTGGAGAATTCAGGCTTTCCTTATAATTTCCAATTCATTTGTGTTACTACTAAGGTAGTGTGTGCTTAATTAGCAAAATTACTAAAATGAATGATGTGGAAAATATTTTATTTTTCCTTTCTCTCTCTCTCCCCTTCACTCTCTTTCAGTGTTGGGGATCAAACCCATGGCCTGCATCTAGGCAAGGACACCCTCAGCTTTATCACTGTGTTTAAACTTATTGCAACCGTGGTCACATTTTATAATCAACCTCCTTCACTGGATATGTTGCAGAGAAATTACTCTGTATGTAAGTTGGGGGAAGTATTTTGGAATTCTACATATAAATTGGAAAAATATTTGGGAGTGAAGATATTTGCATTGTTTCTAAAATAGTTTATTCATATACAAAAAATGACATGTAAGGCTATCTTTGCAGATACTTAAGGGTTTTATGAGTTTGGAAATTTGTTTCTGCAGATTTTAAAATCCTACATTATTTTGATGGAACTATCCTAACATTTCTCCCTTGCCATCCCAGAGGATGACTTATTTTTTTTTGTGCGCAAACTTATCTTTAAAAATAAAAGCAAGTCTGTTTCATACCAAGAGGTGACCAGTCTTAAAACTGGAGAAGACACAACTTGAAAAGAAATAATACTTAAAAAATAAAACCAAGGAGAGCAAGAGGTCTCTTTCTGGAACCACTACCATTTGAACATAGCTATTGGCTTAGATCCACCTAGGGTAGGGACTGATTGCAAAGGCTAAGAAAAAAATCTATTTTGGAAGGTACTGCAGCCCAAGAAAGAAAAGATGAATGGAAAATGGAGAATGTAAATTTCTTTGAAGGTTACTGTTATCTTCTGTGGTTTGCTGTAGGCTGTCAAAGACTCTTGGCTCATGCTGCTTCTAGCTAATTTCTTTCCCAGAAAACTTCATTTTGAAGGCTGCTGTCCGAGTAGGACTGAAAAGTGTTTATAGAGCAGGATGACTATAAAGAGAAGAGATGCTCCAAGTGAACCTTTGAGAGAAGGTGGAATGGCAATTATCAATACTAATCTTAAATAGATGTCAAAGATTCCCCTTTGGTGGAATGATTTTTGTTCTCTTGGCAATAATAAGAAGGATAATTGGAGACCCTTGCCAACAACTAAAAGAGAACATCTAGAAAGAACAATGGTATGCTTGAAATAATGGAACTTCCAGCAATGTAGATACTTCCAGGTAAAATGTAGATCTAATGTTCAATGAAAGATTTCTTCCAAGCACTTAGAAACTAGAAAACACACAGTGGCCTATTTCCTATTACATTTAAATCAAATCTATTTTTAAAATTTCTGAAGTTCCTATTAAGGCTTGTTTTCAAATCCTGGCAACTTTCAGAACAGCAAAAAGTTCCTTTTCTATAAATGTTGACAGCAGTTCCTGTGTAGGCTAACAGTGTTTTATAAATAGAGTTTACTTAGCAAAAACCATATGTATGCCCAGTGAAATCATCTCACATTTATTTATGTTTTGATTTATAGAAAACATGTGCCCTCTGACAAAGCCTTCGGGCTCTTTTCCGCAATTAAAAGGAATCATGTTTAAAAAAAAATAGCTACCATTCTTCATGGGAAACTTTTTCACATAAATTCAAGGCACTTTCTTTGATCAGTTTTGCACAAAATCAAAGCACTGTATTTTCATCCATTTGTTTAACCCCAAAAGCAAGATGAACTGGGGAAAAATGGTCTATCTATCTGTTATGACTTGTATCCATCCCTCCCCTCCAAAACCTCACATGATCTTAAGTGGGCTTTTCAGAGGTAGCTGGATCTAGGGTGTGTGCTGCTGGAATCAAAAATGTGGTGTTGGGATTGATTCATGGTGCTATGCTAAGATCAAGGCTGCCCTACACTGGGTATGAGTGCTACCTGCTGTAACGGTAGGAAGGCTGGATAAGATATAAGGGACAGCAAGTGTGTCACTGCTTGTCCTTTGGCACTTGTGCTTTGCTACTTGCTGCTTTTGTTGCTTCCTGCCTTCCTTGCCATGAACTCTTTTTTTTTTCCTTCTGCAATGCCCCTCTGCCATGCCACCTTGCCTTGGAGCCAGCTAACTATGAGCTAAAGCCTCTACAAACTGTGGGTCAAATAAACCTTTCCTTCTGTAACTTTGGGTGTCAGGTATTTTGTCTCAGAGGTGAGGAAAGTATCTAAGGCACTGTCTATCTATCTGTCTATCTATCAATCATCTATTTATCTACTTTCCTACCTATTACTTGTGTGTATTCATATATCAGCATAGAGACAGTGATTAAATATTGTGGAAATCCACAGATTTACAAGGTTAGGTAAGATGGGAGGGACAATGTGCAGAAAAATGTCTGTGGTTGCTTCTTGCAGGTGACTAGTGTTGGTGTAGAAAGAGGTCACATTCCTGTTTGCCTTGGTGTTTTTAGACTGAGGAGAACATGGTCTTAAACGTACCCATTTCTAGACCTTCATTTGGAAAGCTGCAGAGGTTCTGTGTGTTGATTTTCTGCATCAACAGTAAATCATAAGGAAGGAGAGATAGATGGTGGTTTGCAAATGTCTTTTTGTTTTGTGACCAAAAATACTATCACTCTTTCTTTAAAAATACATTCCTTTTGTTTAAGTTCAAGGTTGGGAGTGAATTGTAGAGAAGAAAAGCTCTTTGTTAATGAAGAAGTAGGTACATTAGCTGGGACCAGGTTACAAAATACTGATTCTTCAATATTCTAGGCTAGATTTATGGCATGCAATATGCTGGAGGGTGGGTTGGGGACTAGGAGAAAGTCGCTGTTTATTAAACGTAGAAACTTCATAATACTTGGGTGTATGAATGATCCAAGCCTCTATGGAAAGTCTAGATAGAATGTAGTTTATGTATCTTATTTTAACTCTAATTTTTCGAAAAAACAAAGAGAATGGTTAATCTTTTGTAGAAACTCCATCTATAGTTTTCTGTGCCCTAAAAAAACCAGTTCCTGTTTCCCTGTTATTATAAACTAGTTCCCCTAATCTTGGTGGTAAGTGAATAAGAGTATCTTAAGAAGAACAAGTTATCACAATCTCAGTTTAGGAAAGGAAACTTGGAATTCTGTTTCAATTTAAACAGTATAAATCCCGTATATCGGTCTATCTTGGCTTAAAATCCACCAATGATTTTAGTTAGGCCAAATGTATCATCCCATTGTTAAATCAGAAAAGGACCCAGGTGTTTTGAGGGTGAACCTATATAAAAAATGTCAGTTTTAGGTACCAATCTCCAGAGATTTTTGCCCAATTTTGGCTGAAGTGCTGCTGATTTCAGGTTGCTGATGCAGTGCAGTTGATTCTGTGAAATCTGACCTTTAACTGGGGTCACCTCTAGAGGACCCTGGCTTCCTGCGTCCCTTCTCCTGGTGTCTCTGCATGGCTGCCAGGAAGCACACTGTGGCTTGTGTGTTATGAGTGCCCCTTAGACCACATGACTCTCCAACGTGCCCATGGAGAGCTTCACATAGTCTATTTGGCATCTGGTTTTATGTAGCTATATTTCATCATGGCTTCAGTTAGCGCTTTTGCAAATTTCTTTGATGCTAATTTAGTTGCTTTAAATTTTTTGAAGTGGAAAAAAGAAACAAAACCAAGAGTACAATAAACTTTGATTACCAAACCCTCAAACACTGAACCTCTCAAGCAACCCATATTTGTAATTTATTCTTTGCGTGTGGAATTTATAGGCAGGGGTGAGGAGCACCATTGCTGGAAAGTGAGGCTGTGGTGTTCAGGCCCAGGCGAGGGAAGGATCCAAGTGCGACTCTTCACAGGGATTCTTGTAGAAGATGCCACATCATCTAAAGAAAGTGAGGTGGCTCATTATATAGCAAATATTAACATAATGTCTTTTCTGTTTTTTTCTAGTTGGCCATCTTCAGATAGCCATTTTCCATGTCATGGACCAATCTCCACCTTGGGTCTCTTGGCTTTCATATTTTTTCAGCTAATTCCCCATCACTGGACATTCCCATTTGGCTTCTTTCCACTTACAAATAACAGTGTGCTGAAAATCCTTTGAAACAATACTGTGTGGTTCAAGTTCATCTCACCAAATTATTAGCTCCAAGAACTGCAGCCACTTGTGTTTCCAACGGCTGTTTCTGCTACTGCTCATTTTCAGCAATGATGATCAACATTTGTGAAACAGTTTTAAAGATGATGTGATAGATGAGAACCTCCCTTCTTTCTCTACACTTTTAATTGACACACCATACACAAAAAAAGTGCAAGTGAGCACCTTGATGGGGTTTCCCAAAGTGGACATTGCTTTTTCCCAAAGCAAACAGTGCCCGAATCCAGAGGGAAATGGCTATGCATCCATTCCCCCACTGGTAGGCAGCTGGGTGGTTGCCAGGAACTGACCCTTAGGAATACTGGCTGTCAGGTGGCTGTCTTTTGGTGGACCTGAGAGCATATTTGTGTTGAGCAAAGGCCTGGGAATGGAATTACAGCTTTAATTCATTCTTGCCAACAAATACTTTCCATATTTTTATTTTAGCCCTTTGGTTAGTGATCCAGTGATGTGCAATTATGGTTTTAATTTGTCCTTGAGGGGTACAAGACTTAAATATATCTTATTGGCTATTTTGAAATTCTCTTTTGTGAAGTATCTGTTAAAGTCTTCTTTTTTTTTTTTTCTGAAATTTGTAGTTTGGGGGATAGATTATTATTTGCCACATGTTCTGTCACTGATTTGAAATGTGTCTTTAACTGCCAGTGCTTTACTGCCTATTTTAGCTTCTTTTTTGAAACTATTTTATTCCATGGCTCCATCTATCTGTCTGTCTTTCTTTTTGCCAGTACCATGTTCTTTAAGCTGTTGTACATAGGATACATTTTATCTGATAGTGTATGTTACCTTTTATTATTTTCTCTTTTCAAATTGTTCATGCGTCTTACTCAATTCTTTGTCTTCTATATGAACTTTAGGGACATCTTTTTAGAATTATCTAGTTGTGAATTTTTATATATTCGATTAAAGATACAAAAACTAGAATGGGTACCATCGATTTTAGCAATAGTAGGCAAGTAAATAAGGGATAATATTTTGGGGCTTCAACTATATCTGTACTATTTTATTTCTTGAAAGAGAAAAGTTTTTAAGCACGTGATAAACCATGAACATGCATTAAGTGTGGGGGTGGGTATCTGAATGTTACGTTACTCCTGAAATATGTCAGTGTTTAAAAGGTATCTCTTCAGGATTTTGTTTGGAATTCTATTAAGCTAACATATTCAAACTTTATTGTAATTATACTGGCTGCAGGAAGCAGTCTTAGTTGTTTTCCTGCCACATTCTTACAAGGTTACTTTCTTCCCAGGAGTACATCAAAGCCACACAAATGCACACTGGCTTTGGTGTCCATATTCTGCCTTCATCTTCAGAAGTGTTTCTTTTTTTAAATCTGTCACTTACAAGAAAATACATAGGAAATAACAGTTGGCAAGACCTACCAGGTGTTTGCTATATTTTCACCTTTTATACTGTAACACGTTCTGGAAGCAATTTGGGTTTACTTTTGTCTCATCTGTCTTGAATCGCAAGTTGCAGGTACATCGCTAAGTACTTTGGTTAATGTAAAATACCTCTTGTATCCTCTGAGGAAAACTGGGATTCTCCAGGTTCTTTGCATCCTTCTGCAGTTTTATCAAGTCACAACAGCTGCCCTCCTTAGTCTTTGATGGTGGATCTGTTACTTGGTGGCTTTTTCTTCTGAAGTTTACCAGCACCAGGGTCAGAGATAAGAAGTGTGTTGAGGCTGTTTGTTTCTTGTCAGTTACATTGATAGCAGTGGCTAATGCAAAGGACTATGGGGGCTCTGACTTTTGGACCATAAGTTACGCTAACTTTGGGTTGACTTTATTGCACAAGTAACTTACGGACACTAGACTGAAGATCGATTGCCCTTGGCTAAATTGAAGAAAGAGCTATGTGAAGGATATGGTTTTGATTCCGTATGTAATGTTTTCTCATCATGCGAATCTCTAATGAGAAGCTTCTTTCAGAATTCTAAGTAGCAGGATACACATCTTTTTAAAGGCAGGAAGTGTTGCCCTCTTAGATGTAATTCCAGTAGTTTCTTAAGCCTAACTTCTTACCCTTGAAAGCTTGCCCACAACCCACTCCTGAGAGCTTTTGAAATAACTGAAAGACATGACTTTTGTTTATTCTCCAAATCTCAGATCATCCAGCTTTGTGTTGGCTTTTTGTCTGGGGAGATACAAATTCAGCAGGGTCATGCCAATAAGTACAAAAGACTTGCCAGCCCACCAAGAAATTCAAACTTCCTTCTTTCGCTGCAGCAGTGTCTTGGGGAAATTATGCATACAATAGAACTTTTCATGTCTAGACCCCATCCAAGAGATTTCTGTCTAGTTAGGACCTTTTCTTTTTCCCTTAACATACTTAAATAGAACAAAACTCAGGAAGAGGTTGTGGACAGATTGCAGGGAAAGAAAATATAGCAAACCTTGGGTCATCGTATTTCACCAACTTCTTTGCTACCAATTCCATGAATTTGTAAGTGCAAGGATCTTTTCTTCCTGTTATACTGCCATAATCAACAGACACTGTTGAGGCTATGCTTAGTGCCAGACTCTATTTGATCATGTAGATTAATAAAATATGGGGCTTTCTGTGACAATACTAATAATTGGATGAATAAGCAATCACATTATAATATACTTATTAAGTATAATATAAATGATATCTGCACTGTCATGAAAAGTCTTACAGAAGAGATACTATACAAGTTGGCTCCTTTATATGGCACAGTAAAAGCAGGGGAAGGGAGGAGAGGGGACCAAAACCTGGAAAATTTGAAGTAGAGGGAGCCACTTGAGCAAAGTTGGAAGTAATGTTCTTTTGGGATTTGGAAAAATACCAGTCAACATAGGTCAGTTAGTGTATAGGCATCTCTAATAGCCAGCTTTCCTGTTGCTGGAACCCAATATAAAATGTTTACAATTTAAGGAGGAGAGGTTTATGTTGGCTCACGATTTCAGGGGATTCAGTCAATAGTAGGCTGGCTCCAAAGCAGGAGCATCATGGAGGAAGGTCATGGTGGAGCAGAGATGCTTAGTTCTTGGTGGCTGGGAGGCAGATCAGGGGAACAGTGCTATGAAGGGAGGGGTCAGGGACCAGATAAAGACCCTAAGGTTACACATCCATGACCCATCTAGACAGAAGGGTGCTTTACTGATCCCTTGGGTGGTCCCCAAGTCAATTAAGTCGACACAATCAAACTTAATACAGCATGGGTCAGGGATAGAGAGAGTAGCTGAAAATATGAATGAGACTAGATGGGGAAACCCTATTAAGGAAGTGCTAGTCTAGACTCCGTCTTCAAGTTGAGTGGGAAGAGGGAGTAATGAGATGTTATCTGGTCCCAGTGGGAAGAATGGGTTGGTGTGGCAAGAGTGGACATCATCAAGAGATTGTAGAGGGTCTGATTGGGAAGTGGAGGACAAGGGGAGACTGTGCCAAATCAGCATGTCAAGGATATGCTTGCTTTTCCATGTTCATTATAGCATTGTCCACAACAGCTGAGACAGGGAACCAATCTCAGTGTTCATCAGTAGATGAATGGGTACAAAATATGATCTAGATGCAGAATGGAATAGTACTCAGCTATGAAAAGAAACCAAGTCATTTGTGGATGACCCTAAAGGACATTGTATTAAGTGAAATAAGCCAGGCACAGTGCGGTAAGTTCTGTGTAATCTCATTCATCTAAAAGTGTTGATTTCATAGTAGAGTGTGGAGTAGTGGTTACCAGGGGCTGTGGCACTTGGGGAGATGTTCGCCACAGAACACAAGATTGTGGTTGGATAAGAGGATCAAGAGCTCACTTGTGCATCCTGTGATTATGGTTAATACTAATATTTAGTATTCTTGAACAATGCTGAGAATGGATATTAAATGTTCTCACCACACAAGAGAAGACTATGAGGCAATGCATATTTTCATTAGCTATACATAACCTTTTCATAATGAATATGTATTTTGCATATTATTTTATCTGTCAGTTTAAAATAAGCAAATAATGATGGGGTGTGGTGGTGTATGCCTGCAATTCCAGAACTCTGGAAACTGTGGCAGGAGGATCACAAATTTGAGGCCAATGTGGGAAACTTGTGACTTAGTGAGACCCTATCTCAAGATAAAAAATTTTTAAAAGGACCAGGAATGTAGCTCAGTGCAAAGGCTCTGGGTTCAGTTCCCACTACTGTCAAGAAAAGAGAACCAAACTAAACCAAACCAAAACACCACAGGGCAAGAGGCAAGTCTCTGTTGAAAGTTACAACATCTTACCAGATGGCCTTCACCAGCCAAGGCCACCTGTTCAGGCCCGGGGTGGAGATGTCTCCCTTGTGCCTCCAGGGGTTACCACCTCCAGTGAACTAGATTTCTCCAACTCTGCTTGTACCTTAGCCAAGTCCCTTTCATGAGTCTTCTTCAGTTCCTAAAAAGGAATAAAGGTCAGAGGCAGGCACAGAGAGGCAGTGAGACAGTGAACGCAGAATTGAGTGGGACCAGGTAGTGTTGGATGCAGAGAAAGAGTTGTGGGAGGAAGCAGTTTGGTTTTGAGCATTTTCAACATTGACTTCAATATCCGACTGCAGCTCCGAGACAGTGAGTGGTGAAGATGCAGGTTGAGGATTCAGCTCCAAGGCCAGGGGTTCATCCAGGCAGAGTGAATGGGGGATTTGGCGAGCAGGAGCTGTGGGGTGGGGCGGGAGAACCACCTGCAGGGGAGCCTCAGGAAGAGGCCAGAGGCAGCCCGCTGGCGCCTTGTGAGGCTGCAGTTTGAGGAGGTGGAATATCACGGTGGTTCTGACTGGGAAAGAGTATGGAAGGTAGGGGACGGGGACAAGGCATGGAATTTGGCTCTGGAGATTTTGAGAACTTTTGTGGGAGTCTATGGAACCAAGGGATCTAAAGAGAGACCTCCTGGGTGGACCATGGGGTTATAGGTGCCTGGGCAGGGAAGTGGGAAGTGTAGACAGTTCCTGAAAGAGATAAAGGGGAGAGAAATGTGGGTGCAGGCAAGGACGACTGGGTCTGGCAGCAGGTGGAGTGCAGAGAGAATGGGGTGCAAAGACTGACATCCACTGGGAGCTGATCAGCCACCTCTTAGTGCTGCCTAGGGCTGGTCATTAAAGTCCCCAGGTGACGCCAGTGTGCATCAGGGTGTATCTGCAAAAGGGGAGCTGTGGGTGCCAAGAGCTCATAGGGAGGGATTGGCTGCTCAAGAAAGGGAGCCTGCTATTGGGGCGGATTTGTAAGCAAAAGTGAACCAACCATGATGGTGCACATCTGTAATGTTCCAACTCTGGGAGACTGAGGAAGGTGGACTACAAGTTAGAGCTGTGTCTGGACAACTTAGTGAGACCCTGTCTCAAAATAAAAATATAGGAAGGGGTGGGGGATGTGGCTGTGTGTGAAGGCTCTGGGTTCGATCCTCAGTACTGGAAAAAAAAATATCTGAAGTGAAGAGTAGAAAAATGAAGATTCTGCTCTTTGGCTGGGGGTCAGAGTGCCTTAGTAGAATACTTGCCTAGCATGTTCCAGGCCTGGGGTTCCATCCCCAATGCCGCAGAACCGGAGGACCCTGAGATCCTACTTCCCCTTCTCCTTCCAACTGCCATACTGATGGCTGCCCTGAAGGAATCAGTTGCCTTTGGTAGAATTGCTGCTGTTTGGCAAAGTTTGAGAATTAGAATGCTTGGCAAGACTGTGGAATGTGCTACTTTGGGCTGTGTGTGTGTGCGCGCACACACACATGCACATGCATTTGTGTGTGTGTGTATTGGTCCAGATGTGTGATTCTGTGA
Source organism: Dasyprocta punctata (assembly GCA_004363535.1). Lineage (NCBI taxonomy): Eukaryota > Metazoa > Chordata > Mammalia > Rodentia > Dasyproctidae > Dasyprocta > Dasyprocta punctata. The sequence goes on along the minus strand of RJWM01004955.1, from coordinate 61,785 downwards.
ATTTCTACCTTTGGAATTCTGTTATTCTCTGATCTACTGTAAGTTTTAAGCATTATTATTAGTAATATTATTTGAAAATATTTAGACCTGCTGGCCCCTTCCCATAGCATGTGTGTGGGCTTGTATGCATTTCTGTGGTCATCTGCGTCATGACTGGTGGCCACTTGTCAGCTTTGGGTCTTAGAATGAGGAGCTTAGCCTGCCTCTAAGCTGTAGCGATAACAATTTCTGCCTCTTGCATTGTCCGCCACAGTTTTGAACACTTATTTACCCTATATTAAATACTACAATGTGTATGACTTTGTTCAAATCTTAGATCATGTCTCCCAGAAAGGGTTCCTGTATTTGTGTTTTAATCTCTCCTATATCTTTGGATCGGAACTAGAAATGTCTAGTTTTTTTTTTTTTTTTTTTTTTCCCTGAAAAGCCTTCACTAAGGGAGATTCTTCTCTTTCATGATTTGCCCACCGTGCCCAGGAAGTGACAAGACAGCTAGATTAAGACCCAAAGCCTGATGTTCCTCTATCACCAGGGTATTCAGGCCAGCTTGTGCAGTACGAGACAACTTTCAGTTGCAAGAAAGTAGTTCTTGCTAACTTTATTTCTAAATGTTATTATCAGCCTGTAACTATCATGTTTTAAAAATAAATGCCACACGATTACTTTTTTAAATGCAGCTAATCTAATTATTAACTGGCTAGTAAGTTTTAGAAATAAACTTGGTAAGTGAAAATGTGAAATTAGAGAACCAAAACATGGGAAGTGGGACAGAATTGACAGTGACAAGAGTTAGGGGAGGCCTTCCAGTCCCTTCTAGGGCCTTCCATTCTTTTTTTTTTTTTTTGTATTGGGATCGAACTCACAACCTTGCACCTGCTAGGCAGGTGCTTATGCTACTGAGCTAAATTCTCAGCCTTTTTTTTTGAGACAGAGTCTCACTATGCAGTTCAGGCTGGCCTTGAACTCACTTTGTAGCCCAGGCTGGTCTCGAACTCACAATGATCCTCCTGCCTTAGCCTCCCGAGTGCTGGGATTAAAGGTGTGTGCCACCACACCCAGCTGGGCCTTCCATTCTAAATTGGTGTGATCTCTGAGGAAGCAAGAGGATGCCACATTATTGCCACAACCCGAGCCTTGCTGGGTTTGGGACAGTGGCAGAGGACACTTATCCATGCATGAGCTGTGCATGCATAAGTCCTAAGCTGTGACTGTGGTTGTCTTTCTCCCTGGCTGGGAGAGGTCAGTGCCCACACAGCTCCCAGGTCCATGAATGAGTTAATGCCTGTGGAAATTCACCACTTACAAGATGCCTTGGGTGTAGAAATGGATCTTTGGAGAGCCACCCTTCTAGTGAGTACTGCCAGGTGCCTTAGATTCATTACCATTTGTCTTAGTCACTTTTCCTTGCCATTGAAACACAATACCCAACACCCACAATTTAAAGAAGGCAAGGCTTGTTTCGGTTTATGTTTCAGTTCATAGCTGGCTGCAAGGCAATTCACCATGTGAAAGAGAGCTGCTCATGGTGTGGTGGCAGGAAGCAGGGAGATGAGAAGGGAGGAGCCGGGAGGGAAGGAGGTAAACCCTCCAGGCCATGCCCCCACCTCTTCCTTCCAGGCCCCACTCCTGGTAGCAAGTCAGCTATAAACCTGCACACTCCAGTTTTCTTCCAGGTTCCACCTATGAGCACATGAGGCCCATGGAGCATCTAGACACAAACCATAACACCATTGTTGTTGCCAGCATTAAGAGACAAATGTCAGACAAACCTCGCTTCTCCTTTCCCCTCCTTTTTCTTACCTTCTCTCCTTTCTACTCTCATTTCTATAGTTTTTACCAAAGGTGAAGGGCACCAATACCTGGGCAGAGAAATCTTTAGAGAGAACCTTGCTTCCTGGAGCTGGGCAGACTTCATAGATTTTGGAGCCCACCCTTTGTGGATATATGAATCCTTTGGGAAGAGCCTTCAAAATTGCTGCTCCAGCCCCTGGCCAGAAGGGAGGAAGTTCTTGGGAGATTTCCTGTAACTTTTCCAGGGGGTTCCACATGTTAGAACGATCTTTCTTGGGTGCAGCGGAAGTGTCTCTCTCTAGAGCATCAGCACTCTCTGCACCCTCCTGCCCCATTGCTTTCAAAAGCTCTTTAAAGTCATGGACGCAGGGAACTAGATGATCCTCTCTCCTGAATCCATCCAAGTTAGCGCTCAGTCCTTTTCTGTAGTCCCGTACTTACAGATTTTTAAGGTCCCAAGGTCTTTCTTCTTACCTTCTCACTTGGATTGGTTTTGGGGTGTTCATTGTTTACATGGGCCTAGACATGGGTCACTGTATGAGGTTATTTATTTCCACTTTCTTTTTCTTTTTCCTTTTCTTTTTCTTCTTCCTTTTTTTCTCCTTTTCCTTTCCTTCCTACTCTATTCTTTTCTTTCCTTCCTCCCCCCTCCTCTCTCTTGCTTTATTCCATCTTTTCCTCCTTCCCTCCCACCCTACCTTTCTTTTTGGCAAGACTAGGGATTGAACCCAGGACCTTCACACTGAGCTATATCCCCAGCCCTTTCCAATTGCTTTCATTTTTCAACAGGGTCCTGCTAACTTGCCCAGGCTAGGCTTGAACTTGTAATCCTGCTGCCTCAGTTTCTCAAAGTGGGGAAATTACAGATGTGTGTCACCACGCCCAACCTGAGGTTCCTTCTTAAGGTACATGGTAACCGTGTGACTGGTGGATGTACAGGTGGGCAGACCACTTCCATTACCGCACCAAGTTGGATTAGGATTGGAGAAGCTGTATTTCATTGCTGATTCACTCTTCATGGCATAGAACAGTATCTCTAGATACCTTTCTTTTCTTGCGACCAGTCACATTGATGCCACTTGGCACTGATAATGACTTGAGTGGCAATGTTTGGGCTCTAGATATAGGTCTTGGTATTTATCTTTATTAAATTCCTTCTTCTAAACCTCGATGTGTCCTTATAGGATGAAGTTGATAGGATGGGGTTTTTGTCCTTAAAAAACTCAACCATCATGTCCCTCCCCATGCCTGACGGTGGAGGACACACAGGTACTCCTGCTTGCGTGCACATGCGTGGTTTTCTGTTCCTGCCTCTTCAGCTTTCGCATCACGGCCATGACGGAAAAACTCACTAACATTCTTCTCTCCCCCGCCCCTCACCAAGCTGCTCACTTTAAGTCGTGACCATCAATTGAAGAAAACTGATGGACGTTTGAGGTGGACTCCTCTGTCACAGCTGGTGCTGGTACTCTTGGATTTCCCACAGTGGACTCAAAGTGGAAAGTGAGGCTATCTTCCTGTCCTCTTCTGCCTCTCTGAGTGGAGGTAAATCATAGTTCTGATGGCTTTTCACCTGCTTTCTGTAAACTTATTAGGAATAAACAGCTTGCTCGATACCTTTTAGGAACCTTGCCTACTAATGCCTGTGTATCAACAGTGGAAAGTTTTCATTCACTCCCAAGTAGGCTAGAGGCCTGAAAATCATTTTCAGAAATTTTAGAAATGTTAGTAACTCAGCTTTGTGGTGAGTCTCTAAAACCACATCTAACATCTGGATCAAACTTGGTGCAATTTCAAAGCCCCGCTGCCTCTTGCATGTCTAACTGGCATTTTTCTAGCTCTGTTTCTAGTATTTACAGTGAGTCCTTTTGTCTCTGGTTATTGACTAACTCTTCATAGATGCCATTTGTTATCTATCATCATAGTAAATTTAGGGATAAAAAAATGCTTTGTCATTCTAGTTGGCAGTGAGATTGTCCCCAGCCACTTCTGTAGTGAAAAAAAGAAAAGAAACTTTCCCAGAGAGGTTTGAGAATTTTATACTATGCATCTTTGACACCATCGCTTGCATTCTGTTGCATTTTTTCTAAACTGCAACATCCATCATGTTTTCTGCAGGAGAGTTCATCTGGGGTTTTAAAGGATATCAAAGTCTCACCCCAGGGAAGTACTAGTTTTTAGGAATTTTAGATCCTAAATCAATCCCTTGTGGGAATCTCAGCGGTTTTGACATCTTTCAAAAGACCCCAGCCATTTTGCCTCAAAGACCTTGATTCCAGGTCTTGCCCAGTCTCTCTGAGATGACATAGAGGATCTCGGGGCATAAACGGAACTTGTTCTGGCCTGCAAGTACAGCGATACAGTCCTCTGACAGTTGTGGAGCTCAGCACCCTCAGCATTGGTTCCCTGCTGAGGACTCAGGAAAGTGCTGCAGGGGGCGACACAGCTGGGATTGATCACACCAGAGTCATTGTCCTGCCCTTGTGCCCCTGGCTCCTTCTTGGAGGTCCAGCCTCAGCTACTGGCCTGGAGTTCCCTTTATGGTGTAGGTATTCAGTGGATAGCTCGGGATAGCTAGCCTGTTGTTCACATCTGTCTGCCCTCAGAACCCAAGAACAATGTATCTCCCCTGTCCATCACGCTGGACTCAGTGCTTGGATCAGGGGCTGGGACAGTGTACAGTCTCAGTGGAGGTTTGTTAAATGGATGTCTGCAGTGACCGTAACAACACCTGGGAGGATTTAGGATAATTTCCCCTCTCTTTACAGAAGAAAATGCTGCAGATTGGCTGTGGATTAAGCTGAGTCTCACTCAATTTTTGGAGTAAGAGTAGATGTATGTGTCTTTTGTTTTCAAGAGCTACTCCTGTAATTTTCCAAAGTCCCCGTTCTCTGCTGTCCACCTCCAGCTGGTCTTTACCATTGTCTACTGGGTTCCTTTAAAACATCAAGGTAGCTGGGCGTGGTAGTGTATGCCTGTAACCCCAGTGCTCTGGGAGACTGAGGCAGGAAGATCGAAAGGTCTTGCCTCTAGCTTGGCAAGATCTGCTCCAGAAAAGAGGGATGGGGCTGGAGATGTGGTTCAGTGCCAGGTCCCTGAGCTCAATCCCCAGTACTGAAATGTGTATGTAATACCTGGCCAGACTCGGTGCACACCTGTAAACCCAGTACTGTGGGGGACCAGTGTAAGAACTTTGCAAGTTCAGGTCTAGTTTGGGCAATTCAATGACTTAGTGAGATCCTGTCTCTAAAAAAAAAAAAAAAAATTGAAAAGACTGAGATGTGGCTCAGTGCAAAGACCCTGAGTTTAGTCTGCAGTAATGTACCACAAAACAAAGACTGATGCAAAACCCCTCCTCTGTGGAACCCTCCTGAAGATGATGTGGACAGGTAGTTCTTCCAAGTATGGATTGCATATGTGCTCAGGGATCTACAGGTCTGTGACACCCAGTGAGAGTTTCTTTCGGGCCAGAGTATATAGGTGGCTGGTTATCTTGTGACCAGGATAGTGAAGACTGAGATCTCTTTAATGCATATGAGTGGTGAACTTGGGTGGTGGTGACCAGAACACTGCACAGTGTTGACTTTCTGAATAATCCCAGGCCTAGTCTTTCTCTGTATAGTGGTTAAGGGGACCCTACTCCAGAAGCAGGACATTTGCTTTGAAGTTTTATAATGATGAGTAACTCCATGAGCATTTGAACATATGGCTTCAAGGCTATGCAGTGGTTACATACCTCTGTTCTCTCCTGAGTCAGTAATTTTAACTTTGCTTGTGTTAGAGAATTAATTTAAGAAAAGGGAGCTGGGAATGATGGTGCAAGCCTGTAATCCCAGCTACTCAGGAGACTGAGGCTAGAAGATTGCAAGTTCAAGGTCAGCCTATGCCACTTAGTGAGGTGCTGTCTGAAAATAAAGTTTTAAAAGGGTTGGGGGTGTAGCTCAGTGGTAGAGACCTTGTTTAACATGCATTAATCTTTTGTAACCTATGCTTAGCTCTTCAGAGATGATGCCATTAAGACAGAAACCATGTAATGACGACTCCATTTGTTGGTCTTATCTAATACACCACTACCAGCCAGTCAATAGGTCCAATGCTTGGTGTACACACACACACACACACACACACTCCTCCAAAAAAAAATTCCTGCATGTTTTAGCAATGGATCTTTGTTTTAGGAGTTTGTCTTGGCTGAGAGGTCTTCTTTACTTGGTATTACCTTGCTTTTGTATCTGCAAAGCAAGTCTTGTTAAATTTACCAACATAGCTTAGAGAAAACTTGGAATCTTTGTGTGAAAACCAGTATCATCTTCATCAGGTCCCCACATTGTAGCTAAGATGAAACTGTAGTGTTAACTTGGAATGATAAAAGATGTTCACTTTTTTAAAATCTGTAAATGAAATCTTAATTCTAAGTTGAATGTTGGAGGATGGTTTTCTGCAAGGTTTTTTAATTTTTCCACTTAAATGTAGATTTTGAAAGGTTTTTCCTGGGAGGTACATTTTCTGCACTCAGGACTCTTTTGTGGGGAGTTGAACTATTTAGCCTCTTGTGTATCCACTGTCTCCCATCCTCCTTTTCTGATGCAGTTATTTGTTGGTGAAAGTTGTTAGTTAAAGCTGTGAGAAGAGTGACATGTTATGGCATAGAAATCCAATCTTCTTTCCTTATTTTTTGCTGAGAGAGATTTACAGAGTATCAATGTAGGTCTCTTTAAAATATTTCCTACATTTTTTAAGATAATGAAATATCTTTAATTATAACTACATGAATAGAGTCAGCATTGCTTTCTGAGACATTTTGGAGATCTACCTTAATTATGTACTATTAGATATTAGTGCGGACAAGAGAGGCTTTTATTGCTCTTCTAGCCTATTCATTTTTAACTTTGTTTAGTTTAATAGAGATGTTATGCCTGGACACCTGGCATGAAATTCATGTGTGGAAAATGATCCCAAAAGGAAATACTTTCAATTGTAGCATTCGAGTTAGAGCCAAGTTACATAGACGGTGACATGCTGTGTCTGTCCACTTGGCTCAACTGTCCTGGGAAAGGAAGACAACATCCCAGATTTACTGAATACCCATTAATCCATTCATTCATTATCTGTATACCCTCCATACATTCATCGTACATTATGCATGTATCCATGTATCCATCCATCCATCCATCAATCCACCCACCAACCCTTTAACTTATTTCTTTAGTAAATAGTTTTTTTGAATGTCTCATATACCAAACAGTACATTAAGTACTGAGTTAAATAATTCATTTGTATAAAAGTCTGGTTGTGAAGTTTGTTTATTAAATGACCTACATTAGTAACTTGTGGTAATTACTATGACACAGACATGCTGGAGGATCCTGATACTGAACTGGACAGCAGGGGACACTGTCTAGAAGAAGTGAAATAAAAGAATTAGAGAAAGCAAGGTAAAAACTGGGTTGAGGATATAGGTATGGAGGGAAGCTATGTCCCAGACAGAGGGGACAGTTGGTGAGATATCCCGGAGGTGAAAAGAATATTTGTATATCAAGCACTAAAATTATCTTAGAAGCTAGAGAACAGGGTGAAGACTTGGATGGAAGTGGTTAAACATGGTCTAATGCAAAGTCCTGTTTCCTTTTATCCTAAGGGCAGCTGTGAAGGTGTTCAAACACTGTATCAAGGTAGATAGGATTATATTTGGGTCCCATCAGTCTAGCTATAATGCTTACAGTAGATTAGAAGGGACAGTATAGAAGATAAGACAATCGATTAGAAGACTTCTGCATTAAGTCAGGTGTACACTGGTAGGGCCTTAGGCTTGATTAGTATCAACAGGAATAAGAGAGCTGGATGCATTAAAAGCATGGTACTTTGAGTTTGACAAAGTTTACTAGGTCTGTGGGGGTGATAGAGGGAGAACCAAAATGTTAATCAGTTCTCTACTTGAGTTTTTTGAGTAGTGTGTTAACTTTCCATTTTTGTGGTAAAGTAGCCGAGATAAATCCATGTAAAGGAAGAAAGGTTTGTTTTGGCTTATGGTTTAGCAGACTTCAGCCCATAGCCAACTGGCCCCCTTGCCTTGAGCTTGTGTACATCATAGTGCATATATATGATGGTGGAGAAACCATTTGCCTCACAGCCAGAAATCAGAAGAAAACTTCAAGAGACCCACATGCCACAATCCCCTTTGAAGGTATACCCTCAGGGACCTAAAACTTCTCACTGAACCCCAGCTCTTAAAGGTTTTAGCATATCCCAGTAGTGTCAAGACGAAGACCAGGTCTTTTAACATGTGGGCATCTGGGGTTCATTCTAGATTCACTCTATGGCAGGTAGATATGGTACCATCTATTAAGGCAGAAGTAGAGTAAGCTTAGAGACAATGATGAATCTTGATTTCCTAGGCTTACTTTGACAGCAGCTGAGTTGTTGGACACAAAGTTCAGAAAACTTTGAAAAAAGACCTGGGTTGGAAATGTTGATGGTAATTGGGGAAAGATAGTCTTAGAAACAAAGCAAGAAGAGATGAATGTAGGCTGGAATCCCTTGAGACAAGAAACAGAAACAGCTTGGCTAACAAGAGAATATGATGAATCTTCTTAAGAGTATAAGCTTCAAAGTTTGGGTCTGTTTCTTCCTACAGTAAATATACATAAGTGTATTTCCTTTAATTAATTCTTCCCTGAGTCTGTAACCTTCATCCTGATGCTCTGTGGACAAGAACACATCATCATGAGGTTGATCAGTCCTGAGACACATGAGACTGAGGTGAAGCTCAGTGGTAGGCACTTGCTTACTTTTTACTTAACATTTGTGGGGCTTTGGCTTGATCTCCAGGGAAGCCTTCCCCCGGACATATATTGAGGGGATCCCAGAGTGAACAGGGAGTTCATTTCTTCCTCTGAAGAGTTCACTGTACTAAATTGATGTTGGCTGGAAATAGGGCAAAAGACTGTCCTTTATGCATTTTTAAAATACAAAAAAATAATACTATTATCCTAGGCAAGAAGTAAGAACAAACAAAAAAACCCACAGGGAACATAAACACCAACTTTAGTCCTTGGCTATTTTTATATTTCTGGAAGCGAAGAGAGGAAATAAGTTTTGAGGGCATAGGGTGAAGGAGAATGTAGCTGTATCTGCTTTATTCCTGTACAATTAACAGGAGCAAATATGAGAACCTTGGTAGCTTTTCTAGAATCTGGACTGTACGTAACATAGTTAACTATCATAGCACATTTATTATTATTTTTTAATGTGCTGGGAATATTTCTGAACCAAGTTTTTTTTTTTTTTTTTTTTGTACCAGAAATTGAACTCAGGACCTTGCACTTGCTAGGCAGGCACCCTGCCACTGAGCTATATCCCAGATCCCTCAAGTATTAAAAAAGAGATGAAAATAAGATGGGACAGTATACAGTATTGGCTGTGTGGTTAGTTCATCTTTGGAGTCCATGTCAACAAGGCAATGCTACATTAAAAGAAGACCATATTCAGAAACTATTGGAGGCTACAGGTGTTCAAATAGCTCCCCATAAATGTTGCAGAGCCCCAGAAGCTTTGCAGTTTGCTGTGTGCAAGGGCCAAGTCCCACCTGAGGGCACGTGAGTTCTTTGTGGGGCCTTTAATTTTGTCTCACCTTTTGCTAGCAGTAGAATTCTTGAGTAACTTGAGTCAGGGTTTTTTCCCCCTTGGATCTACCGATCAAAGGTTTTCCTATCCAAATGTAGGTGGAAAGGTCTTTCTGGAGGTTGAGTGTTCACAGGCAGGAGAAAGGGGTGAGAGGAGACCCTTTGGGTTGAGGAGATAGAAGCCTCCTCCAGGGATTTTTTTAAGCCCCCTTTGAATGGGCTCATTGTTTATAAGAACAGCTCCTTAATGGAAAAACAAAAAGGCACCCGGGTCTGTAATGCTCTCTCAGCTTCCCTTTGCTGGCCTCATTGTTTATTTGATTTATCAAGTCTCAAGTAGTTGCGCTGCCCAGTGACCTTCCTTTAGCTCTTTCTCTGTAGTATCCATTTACTTTATTTAGAAACATAATATTTAAAAAAGCTGGAACTGAGTCAAAAACTCATCACCTTTTTGATGTGGCTGTTTTCCCCACTTTTTTGAAACCTTAAACCTGCTGAGGGCCGTGCAAGCTGAATTGCAAGGCCCTTAATCAGCAAGTCTTTCTGGATGCCTGGCTCCAGGTCCTGTGGTCTGCAGGCCTGGGGGGACGGTGGCCTCAGGTCTTGCTCAGCTCCAGGCCTCGCTGCACAGAATCAGAAGACACAAGGCCGCATACTTTGGTGCTGAGTGCTAGAGAAGGGACTTTGCAAGGAGCTGACTGAGGTGGTGCTGGAACTGGGGTTGGGGAGACCTTGTGGAGCAGGCTAGTCCGGAAGTGAGACCCCAAGGCGAGGCCAGGGGAGTGTTTATGTGAAGAAATGACAAGAAGGAAGAATGCAGACTGACATCTCTTTGCATTTTAATACAGCCGCCAAATTATTCCTGAACCTTGCTGAAAAGCATTCTCAATAAAAGATCATTTTTTATATATTTGTTTTTCTATGAATCACTGTCTTCTCTCTCTCTCATTCCACTCTACTACCTTTAGCTTCTTTGAGATGAAAACTCTGAACTCCATAGTTTGAAGACCAAAGGGTACATGGCAAACATAATTTCATCTCTTTTACGCATGAGCAGCTGGGGCAGGAGGTGCACACCTGTGATCCCAGCACTCGGGAGACTGAGGCAGGAGGATCACAGTGAGTTTGAGACCGGCCTGGATTGCATTTCTTTTTAAAATGGTAATTGTTGATAAATTGAAAAGCTATTGATTTCTGGATATTTATTTTCAAAGTTATAGTCACATTAAATGTTGTATTTCTTCTAATAATTTCTCTATTACATTTTCTGTGCTTTCTAGGTTAGATACAAAGCCCTCTGCCAATAATAGTATTTGTCTTTCCCTTCTAGTTTCTGTACGTTAGATTTCTGTTTTATATAACATTGAACTGTCTTCAACTTTTTTGGATAATAGTAATTAGTACTGATGATTATCATCTTGGATGTAATGTTAATATTATTTTAATTAGGTGATTTTCTGATTTGGATTTGGTCCTAAAAAGAACCAAAAATGAGTGCTGAATATTTTGAAATTTTTTTTTTTGTTGTCTTTTGTTTGGTGACATATGGTTGGTTTTTCTCTTTTGACCAGCTGATGATTTTTGCATGTGTTCTTTTATTTTTGATTCTGTTTTCCAGTATAAAATCTACTTAATTCTAGACTTTTCGGGGTCACTTAATATACTACTACTGTGTTTAGGAGCTTAGTGTTTTTGCTGTTTGTCCACACAATTTTGATTCTTAGTTCTCCTTTTTTGTTCTCACATTATTAATTTTTGATAGTAGGATTGTATTCCTTTTTGAAGTGATTTGGAATTTTTTCCAAATGTTTTAATCAAGATAGATTTTCATCATAAGGAATCATTTATATCTTGGAAGTTTGAATAAGTTCATACCAAACTACCAGGATCTAAACCTTGAGGCTTGATTGGAAATAATTTTGGAAGCCTTTTCAATTTCTTCCACTTATTACTGTATCATTTATATTTTCTACTTCTTAAATCAGTTTTGTTCCCTTATATTTAATGGAGATCTTAAAATTTTTGTGGAATTTTAGTAGCTTCATTAGGAAAAAGTCTTAACAAATAACGCTTTCTTGGGCTGGGGATGTAACTCATGGTAGGTTTGCCTAGCATAGGTGGGGACCTGGATTCAATACCCATTACCACAAACAAAACAAAACAAAACAAAACAAAACAAAACAAAACAAAACACACTACATTTCTTTATCTTTGTTTGTATCCTCTTCTCTCTTCATGGTTGTATTTTCTGTCCCTTTAGTCTTATGCAGACTTGCCAGAAATTTTTCTTTTGTTGCTCCATCTCACTGTCTTTTGGAATATATTTATAAATGTTAATAGCTTTCCTTTTTCTAGTTCATCATTTGTTTTTGCCATTATCATTTCTTCCTCTTCATATCTTTCAACTTCTTAGATGTAGAGTGTGAGTCTATGCATTGGATCCTTTAATATGGTATTCATGCCACCATTTTTTTTTTGTTTGTTTGTTTTGTTTTTTGTTTTGTTTTGGGTTTTTTTGTGGCACTGGGGATTGAACTCACAACCTCACGCCTGCCAAGCAGGCGCTTAAGCCACTGAGCCAAACTCCTGGCCCTTCCACCATGTTTTGTTACTGTACAAAAAGATCACTGGTGATATTATTTGCCAATGTAAATACTTTTAAATTTTTATCCTGTAGGTTTGCAAAACATAAAGTTCTTTGTGTGTGCTTGTGTGTGCTTCTATGTGTGTGTATCTATCCTTGAATGCATATGCTGCTTGGGCAAGTATAGGATATACTTGAATCTATTAGGATGTAAGATAATATTATGTGATAGCTTTTGAAAAGACTCCAACAGTAAGTTGAATCAGACATGGTTCTTATAATCCAAGAAAGGAAATAGTTCATGATGTTAATAATCAGTGGGGAGGAAGAGAGACTTCTGTTATCCTTGATAATTCACTCCAGTACTCTGTAAAATTTTGCGAAAAAGATTTTCACTTCTGTGTCATCAGGTCTTACTTGCTGTGTTTTGAGCCTATTACCTCCTTTTTATTCTTCAAAGCCATTATACTACACAGTGGGTGTTCTTAGTAATCTTTTACATGCTTGACATATGTGTTAAAATATCCAAACTTTTCATGTTTTAATGTTTCCACTAGTTGTTTTATTTTGGTGTTAGCTGATTGTAGCTTGTCCTGGTTAGCTTATGGTGACCAAAAAACTCTTTACTTGTATGATGTTATGATTAGTACCCAGTACAGGAAGGAGCTCTGAAATGCTAACTATCAATTAGAATGTTCATCTCAGTCATTTTGTGTCTGCTTCTATTTCGTTCTTACATTCCATAACTCTGCACCATTACGGTTTAGATCTAAAATTTCTCCTGCCTCCCAGATTCTTATGGAGGCACCATACTCCTCAGTGGATGCACTCACTGATGAGTTCAGTAGCTGAGTATTCTCTTAAGAGGAGGGGCCTGGTTGGAGGTGGTCAGTGAGGTGTGACCTGGAAGGGTGCGTTCTTGTCCTTAGCTCTTCCCTTCTCTCTCTCCCTCTTGGTTATGATGGAGTGAGTGGCTGTTTCTTTGCCCACTCCCTCTCCCATCTTGTTTCTGTGTTGGAGCTGCAAACTGTGGACTGGAACTGTGGGTGTTGGGTATTTTGTTCCAGTGATGAGAAAGTGGCCCCTATCCACGTTGTGTTATAAGTTGCATGCATTGCATAATCTCTTGGTTGATGATAACTCTTAAGTTCATTTCCTGCCGAACATCCCATTGGTTTGTCGAATCAAAATTAATTGAATTTATTTTACCAATCTTTGTTATTGCTTAGTTAGGATATTTTTTAGTAGATTTTAATTTTTAGAGCAGTATTAGGTTCACAGAAAAATTGAGTGGAAGGTACAGAAATTTCCCATACACTGCTTACCTGCTACATGCCCACCTCTCTCTGTTAGCAGCTTCCCCTACTAGAGTGGTACATTTGTTAAACTGGTGAACCCACATCAACACATCGTTATTACCAAACTGCACAGTTTACATTAGGGTTCACTTTTGGTCTGATGTGTTCCATAATTTCGACATGGGGCATTACAGTATAGTGTATTGCATTACAGTATACCAGAGAGTAGTTTCACTACCCTTAAATTGGCCTGTCCTCTTTCTATTCATCCCTCCTTCTGTCTGCTCTTCTCTTCCAACCTTTGGCAACTACTGACATCCACAGTTTGGCCTTTCTAGGTTGTCAGATAATTGGAATCACACAGTGTATGGGCTTTTCAGATGAGTTTCTTTCACTTGCTGATATGCGTATTCCTCTGTGTTTCTTTAGGGACCTCATAGTTCATTTCTTTTTAGCAAGGAGACTATTCCATTGCCTGGGTATACTTCCATTTATTGTCCATTCACCTATCAAATGATATCTTGGTTACTTCTAAGCACTGGAGATTATGAGTAAAGCTGTGGTTAACGTCTGTAATGTATTCCTTTGTAAGTTTTCATTTTACCGATGCAAATAGTATAGTGGTCATTCTTGTTGCTGTTTTTTTTCCCCATTTCTGCTTACTTGTGTTAATCCTTAAAGTAGAATTATTGCATCAAGAAATACACTTCCAGGTGTTGATACATATTTAGAAGGCTAAATCAGCTTATCCTCCCCTGTATATATGTATGCTTTATCATGGATTTTTGCAACACAATAGTTGAGAATGTAGAGATCTTCCTATCTAGGTAGTTTATTGGGGCTGCTGTAAGAAGTTGCCACAAACCAGGTGTCTTGAAACAACCGAAGTGGACTGGGGATATAGTTTAGCAGCACAAGTGCCTACCTGGCAAGTGTTGTGAGGTCATGGGTCGTGAGTTTAATCCCCGGTACCAAAAAAAAAAAAAAAAAAAATCAGAAGTTTATTCTTTTATGTTTCTCTAAGCCAGAAGTCTGACATCAAGGTATTGCAGACCGTGTTCCTCTGAAGGCCCTAGGGTGGAGTCCCTGCCCTTCTCCTGCACCTTGGTGGTTGCACTTGTCTCTGGCATTGGCTCATAAACAGATTTTGCTACGGTCTCTGCCTTGATTGTCACCTGGGATTTTCCCCTCTGTGTGTACACTGGCCAGTTTAATCTGGTCACCGCTGATTGGATTAGGATACACCTTTCTATTAGGATCTCATCTTAACTAATTACTTCTGTGAAAACCCTATTTCCAGGTAAGATCACTTTTAGAAGTTTCCAGCGGACATGCTGGAGATGGCGTGGGCCCTCTAATGGCTAAATGTGGTGCAAAACATTGATTTTACCCTTGCTGCTGGGTTGCACAGGTTGGATCCCTATGTTGTCCTAGAGTCGGGAGGAGTCACATCACAGCGACTTCCTCTGGGTGGTCACGTAGGTTCTCAGGATGTTCTTTTTTGCGCCTGCTTGTTAGCACTTAATGTTGCCTGGAAAACATCAAAACCCATTGAAGTTCTTTTCTTTCCACCCAGCAGAATCAAGAACTTCATTGTGTTTTCCATAAATCTCTTTGGAGTACTTCATGTAGGTGCTGTACTTGGCCACAGGGAGTGCAACCAGGATGGAGAGGACAAGTTTTAAGGAATTCAGACTTGGGTAAAACAGAACCTAGTACATAAAAATTCAGTTATAATGCCATGCACTCAGTAGTATGGTTGAGACACTTGACAAGTGCTCCAGGGAGGTGGAAGTGGGGATGACTGATTGTGTGACTGAAGTGGGGGCTGTCAGGGAAAGGTATTGGTTGGTGGGAGATGGTACAGGTCTTGTTTCAGCTAGGAGTGTGAACCTAAGGTTTGCACAAATGCTCCTGCATTCTGGTGGGCTGAGCCACATTTTCAGGCTGAATTTCACACCTGGCATTGCTGATGATATGCTCAGGCTTGCTTGATTATTTGCTTAATGTGTGATGATAGTGAGGCTGTATTCTCAGGTGCTGCTCTGATGAGGTCTGGTCTACACCAGTGTTGCCGAAGTCACTGTTGTAGCCTGAAGAGGGAGCTGAGTACCACACACTGTGACTGTGAGGACAGAATCTGCTCTGGAAAGCAAGCCCTGAGTCCTGCTGCCAGGCGCTATTTTGTTTATTTTATTTTTTAATCATAGTCCTTTGTTCTTGACACTAAGAGCACTTGTGGCTGGAGAGGTGCTGGCTGGCCACGCTCTCGTGCCCTGTGGAAACACATCTGTAGTGCGTGGGGTTGCACCAGGAAAGCTGTGGCCCATCTGGGCAGCCCCAGAATGTCACCAATAAAGCATTTGGACATTTGGATTTCCTGAGAACCGTGGGACAGAAGCTGCAGCTTGTCCGCAGAATCCGAGGATTGCATAAGAAATAGCTCTGAGCATCTTGCCATCATTATAAGAAAAATGTGGCCCAAGAGTGTGGGGTTCCAGCACTCACTTAAAGGTTTCTGTGTGTGCTTCTGAATCCTCTATGAATGGATGTGAATGACAGGGAGCAAGAAATGAGGGGGTCCTGGGCAGGTGAGGGGAATGGAAACAGCTTTTAGATGGTCCTTGAACACCCTCCTATGAGTATGTGTGGAGTCTGATGTACTCAGGAAACAAGTGTAAAACCCCAATGATAAATAGGGTTTTAATGTGAGCTCTGGGCATCAGACTTATCAGTTCAGGCAGAAGAGGGGACCCAGTAGCACAGGGCAGAAAGGTGTCCAGTGTTAGACCTTCACAGCCTACTACTTACAGGCTCAGGTAGGATGAAAGCCAGGGTTCACCTGCGCAGGATCTTGTTTGTGACAGGTTGCCCTGGCCAGAGGTGGCCTCTGAGACAGAGGTCTATGTGTGGCGTGTTTCCTAGGAGTGCCCTGAGGTCTTCTCCTGGGAAGGGAGCAGAGGGAGCAGGAGTGGGCACTGGAGATGGCCAGTTGCCACCCAGGCCCCATGTCAGCCTCTGCTGACCCCTGTAGCTAGAGTGGCCATAAGATGGATTGAGATCCTGCATGGAGATGGCCAGGGCTTCATACCTCTTCACAGATGGGTTATCAGGTAAGGACAGCCTGGTGCTCAGCTTGACCTTGAGCAAGGCAGCCTTGTGCTGCCTGGGCTGACTGCTGGAGGGCGTCCACCAACCCCAACTGAGGCAAGCATCTGCAGCGGGTTCACTGAAGGGGATCTGGGCTGGACATCGCAATGTCCACTGTGATCTGTGCCACACGGCCTCATTCATTCATTCATTCATTCATGGAAGCCTTCTGTTGTCACAGCATGCTCTGGGCCCTTACTAAAGCCAGGCCCTGCTCTAGGTCCTGCAGATAGAACCTTCAATGAGTCACACTGTCCCTGCGACCTGGGACGAGCCGGGTAGTGAACAAGGGAACCTGGATGCGGAGTGTTCCAGAACAGAAACACGATGGCAAGAGCCTGGAGGATCAGAAGGAGATGAGGTCCAGAGTAGGAGTCCGGATTTTATTCTTAGAGTGGTGGAAGTTAAAGAGGGACTTGAAACCAAGAGGGTGTTCTTTCGGAGCTCTTCTGCCCTGAGCATTTCCTGTGAGTGCCTCACTTCGTCCTCCATGATCCTATCAAGCATGACTGCTGTTATCGCCATGCTTTACTTTATGAGGGACTCGAGGCACGGAAAGGTTAAATGACTTGTCTGAGGCCGTGGGTGGCCGAGCTGGGGACCAGATGAAGAGGTCAGGCTTCTGGCTGTCTGTCCTGCTCCAGACTTCATGTCCAGGAGACAGAGGGTGGCAGTGAGCGGAAATGAAGGGACTCTGGCTCTGCTGAGCTGGTGGGAGGTAAGGAAAAGAGAGAAGAATCCAGGAGGACTCACAGCTTCTTGATTTTGACAGACTCATAAAATTAACATAGCTAGGCTAGAGTATAACCATGTGGGTTTTTCTTAATTTGAAGGCTGTGTAGGGACAGGGAGAAATCTTTGGACTGTCCCAGATCCTTCAGTGACCTGGTAAGAAACTCAACCCTTGGAAAGAACATGGATTTCTCTTTTTTTTTTTTTTTTTTTTTGCGGCACTGGGGAGTGAACTCACAACCTTGCGCTTGCCAGGGCAGGCGCTTAAGCTGCTGAGCCAAACTCCCCAGCCCTGGTTTTTTTTTGAGGCAGGGTTGCACTATGTAGCTCAGGCCAGCCTTGCGCTCGCGTTGGAGCCCAAGCCGGCCTCGAACTCACAACGCTCCACCTACCTCAGCCTCCCGAGTGCTGGGATTAAAGGTGTGCGCCACCACGCCCAGCTAAGAACATGGATTTCTGACCAGGAACTTCTTTTTCCCTGGTGTCACCAGAAATCCCTCCCATCTCCGAGGCCGGATTGGCCTGAGCCCTTGCCTTGGGACTGGCTCCGGTAAGGTGGTGATGAAGAGCACTCCATGCAGGAGCGATAATTAGCATCTGGCCTGTTTCTGCCTGTCCTAGCGCCTGCTGCCAGCGCACAGCGCAAGGTAATTACAGAGATTGGCACCGCCAGTGTGGTGGTGTTTATATCCCACAAGGATGGTGAAGCTCGTGTTCCACAGGGATTTATTTGAGGCTCTGTTTGCCAACAGTTTAATTCCTATGCGGGGAATGTGTTCTTCATTCTCTGTGGGGCTTTATCTGCCACTGAATGTTGGAGGTTGGTTAATAAGCTTGACTGGTAGGAAGCGAAATGGGAGTTCTTTTTAGAGAAACTATTGACAGAGAAATTTTGGGGGTTTTTTTGTTTGTTTGTTTTTTGATTTTTTTTTCTTTCTAAGGAGCATGTCTTCACAAGACCATTATTAATATTGTTTTAAGGCAGGGTCTTTGGGATGATTTGGAGTTTAGGCAGTAAGATTAAAAAGAACAAGTGATACCTTATTTTGTTTCATTGTCATTTGTTTCTTAATGTTCTGTCAAACACGGAAGCCAGTAATATATTTGGCTACTTTCATTCAAATTTAAATGGAATTGCATAAAATTAAGTCTTAGAGTTTCCAGTCATGCTATCCATATTTTAAGTGGTGACTGGTGACATGGTGGGGCTGGCCGCCATGTTGGACAGAACAGATGTGCAACATTGCAGTCCTCGAAATAAGTTCTTCCAGACAGTGCTGCTCAGAGCTGTGCAATCCGGGATACCTGGATTGTTGGAGTTGCATTCAAGCTTAGGGTCCCCCGGGTGCTAGAAAACAAAGAGTTCTTATGGGGAAACTGATGGATGTAACTAAACCTGGAAAAGATTCACCCCATTTAAAGGACAACTCTGATGTCCTGCATTCTAAAGGTGGGAATCTTATTCTTGTGGCCAAGTCAGTAACCAGGATACCAGTTCCTGGAATGTTGGGTACCTGAATTTTTCTAGCTGGTTTGTGCTTGTGTTTGTTTATTAAGACGCAGAGGGCCCTTTTTTCTCTTCCTAAATACTTTAACATGAGCCTTTATCTGTCTGTTAGTATCTGTTTTGCAAATGGGTCTGATCATCTCGGAGGAATGCAGTGTGGGGGAATGGAATGTTTTCATTATACTTTGAAATTACAGTGAAAGATATTTGTAGTGTTATATTAAAAGAACTATATGAACTAGCCTTTGAATTGTTTGCTTCCACTTGGAATTTAAATCCTACTGTCCCTTAGGATCTGAATTTCATTTAGATCTTACTTTTGTTAGATAATAATATTTCTAGCATTGGTGAGGAGATAGGGTGGTCTAATATCATTGTTAGAAGATGATTGTGTTCTAGGTAGCTGGAGTTGGCAAACTGTGTCTTAAGTGCCAAATCCAGCCCACTGTCTGTTGGTGTAAACAGAATTGTGTTGGAACACTGCCATGACCGTTTTTAATTTTTTAAAATTCTTTGTGGTACTAGAGATCAAATTCACATGTGGTCTATCATTAGCTACTATTCCAGCTCTTTAAAAAAACGTATCTTTGAAACAGGATTTTGCTAAGCCGTCCAGGCAGTCTTCAAACTTGGAGTCTCTCTGCCTCAGCTTCCTGAGGATTGAGGAACGCAAGCATGTGCCTCTGAGCCCAGCCCACGCTCTTATTATTGTCTGTGGCTGCTTTAGGTCTACAATTGCATAATTGTAGAATTGCCGAAGAATGACCTGCACAACTGAATATACTCAAAGGCTATGGCCCTTAACCGAGAAATCTGCCACCCTCTGTTCCAGATTAGCAGGCAAATGATAAGACATCTTTTCTAGAAAGGAAACACTCCCGCAGGGTGAAGTTTGCTATTGGCTTTTAGAAGTTGCATGACATTTCCCCATGCTTCTGAAAAATTTTGAGGCTGTATAAGTAGTAGACAGTTGAAAAAATTTACATATTATGCTTCTTTGGACCTCAAAGATAGAATAGGTTCCCCAGCTTTTTTACTCTCCCATGATTTCTAGATGAGTGCTTAATGTTTTCTGCCATTTTCCTTACCCCTTCTTTCTCCTTTTTTCTTAACTGATAGCCTTACTTTCTACTTCTACTAGGCAACTGGAAACTGACAGAAGGGAAGCTTTTTTAATGCTTATTACTACACGTTTGCCCGACATAATGATTACATTCATCTTGAAGTTGGTACATGTAAATAATACAACTTAATTCTTTTTGCATTTCCTTCAGCTTCCCTCTCCCTCCATCTCTAGACCCATTTAACATTTGTGTAAGATTGTCTGTCCCTATTTTATATTACCTTTTATTTTGCTCTTTAAATTATTTATAAAGACTATATGATCTATAAGCTTCTGTATCTGATTTACTTCATGTAACATAATGGTCTCAAGGTGTATCCATTTTCCTACAAATGCCTCAAGTTTATCCTGCTGTCTGGCGGAGTAGCGCTTCATTGTGTGTGAATCATTCACCTGTTGATGGGCATGTAGGCTGCTTCTGCTTCTCAGACCTAGCTTTTATGAATCATGCTACTATAAACATGGTTGTGGATGCATTACTGTAGTATAATATCTTTAATTCTTTCAGGAAGTTACCTACGAGGGAAATTTCAACTGGGTCCAATGGAATTTCTGGTTTTAGTTTTTTTTTTTTTTTTTAATTTTAAAGATAGTAAAATCCAACAAAACAAAACAGAACAAAGCCAATCAAAACAAAGCAGTAAAATTACAGAACTTCAAAGCAGGATACTAGGAACGCAACAACAGCTACCATAGTATATCTTGTTATCTTCATAATAGTTGTCCATTCCATCAGGTCTAGCAAAATCAAACCAAAAACAAAACAGAATAAAACCAATCAAAACAGAATACTGAATAAAGCAAAACAGTTAATCAGAACAAAGCAAAACAGTAAGAAGACAAGTTAGAAGGAAATCCCCTATATTTGCTGTCTTGCATACTGTCATCCTCCCAAGAGATGCTCAGACTGCTGATCTCAGGCCTGCAAACTCAACCAAACAATACAAGCATTTAGTTGCTTTGTGTTCCTTAATTGCTATCAACTCAGCCTGTCCTCTGAACCAGCTGTTTGCTTATGGGGGGAGGTGTTTGATTTTCAGCACATGTGCTGGTGGCTCACAAGAGGTGCTATCTGACTTTTCTCTTCCTAGACCCCATGTGGCTTGCGCGGCTTACCAGAAAGGCTGGCTAGTTGGCTTCTTGTTGGGTCCTCACAGTCCCAGCATGGCAGATTCTCAGGATGTGCTGACTTTTCTCTTCTTCTAGTTTTAGTTTTTTGAGGAATCTCCACACTGATTTTTAGAGCAATGTATTAGTTTACATTAGCACCTATAGTGTAGAGGAGAACCTTTGCCCAATGGCCTCGCCAACACTTGTTATGATTTGATTTCTCAATGATGGCCACGACTTCCCCACCTGCTCCCCTCCTGTCTTAGTGCCCACACCCAGGTTCCTGTAGATCAACACCCTAGCAACTGTCTCAAGCCAGCTCCTCCAGATGGACCCTGGGAATCACCCCCGGGCCATCATGCTGGCCACCCTGCCATCTTCCTGTGCCACTTACTGTGCTTTCTAATCTTTCTTCTGGGTGGCTCCATCAGCACACAAATTGCCACCCTCTGAGAGAAGCTGGTGGTCAGCAGCCCTCTTCTCTCCCACTGGAGCTGCTCCCTGGCCCATCCTGCTGTGCTGCTCTCCTTCACATCCTCCATCTTTAAACCCACTCTGGCTTTCACCCTGGTCACTGCTTCCTAGAATGTGCTTTGTTGAGGCCTCCAACGACACTGCCATTGCTCCTGCCAGTGCTCAGTTAGTGGCCAGGAGCAGCACCGGGCGTGACTCCGGGCTCCCTTCTCACAGTGCACGGCGAGTTCCTTCTGTTCTTCAGTCATTGCTTAGCTCTGCCTGAGTCTGCTGTCTCCTCCATGGGTGACTCTTCTCTTCCCCGTCCTGTGAGTGCTGTCATGCCCAGAGTTCAGTCCTGGGACCACTGTTATCACTGCCGTCTCAGGGTGACTGCCCAGGTTTATGAATTGAAGCGTCATTGCTTTGCTTACAGCTTCCCAGTTTTATTCCGTCCCTCCCACTCATGGGTCAGTCCTCAGTTGCACCACTCACATTTCTGCTTTGGTTCCTGATAGACTTCTTTTTCCAGTGGTTTTGTGTTGTTGTATTTCAGACAGGGTCTTGCTGTTGGTCTCAAGTGTTTCTCCTGCCTCAGCTTACCTAGTAGCAGGAACTGCAGTCACGCGCCAGTGCACAGGGCTGTCATAGACATCTTGAAGATGATATCGTCAAACCAAGGTGATCCCCAGCCTCCCTCAGGCTTTTTGTACCTTTTCTAGTCTAGTTGCTAGCCAGGGCATCTTTCTAGGTGTGCAGGCCTCAAATGTTGGAACCATAGTCTTTTTCCCTCTCCTGTCTCTCTGTCTTTCTGGCTCGCCTTCACAAACACAAACACACAGACACACATACACACAGACACACACACACACAGAACTCCAAGTCTATCTTATCAGTAAGTTGCCTCCTCATGCAGTTTTTGTTCCTATTTCTGATTACTTACACACATTACCTAAAGTAGAATTGCTCGATCAAGAAATACTCACATTTTTAGAGTTCAGTAGGTATTTGGAAGGGCCAAATCAACTTACCCTTTCACCAGCAATGCGGGTGCTTTTATTAGTCTTCTACAGTGCAGCAGATGAGAAGGTAGAGGTCTTTCCACCTAGTTTGCTCAGGCTGCTGTAATAAATGACCACAACCTGGGGCTAAAAGCAATAGTTACTGGCTGTGGCATACAGTAGGAACTTAATGGCCCCTATCCATTCTGATGGTTCCCTCTGTGTGTTGTGCAGGAGTTTCTCTCCTCTTTTCTTGAGAGGGAACAATGATTGCCTTGAGATCATAGACCAGATCTCTGTTTTATTTGGCATTTCTGAAGGTGGTGTGGCGAGCTGTCTTTTGAAGGCCTACATTCCAGACTGGTCAATGCAATGGCGCTGTCCTGATGGCCACCCATGGGACATTCACGGTGACTGAGGTGGCCTGTAGTTTGCTGCCATTGATGGCACTGTAAACTGTGGTCCCAGCAGAAGCACAGCTCATGTCTTACATGTGATTGGTGCTTTGAGTGATGCACATTTGTATTCTGTCTTCTTAGGAAGTGTCTGCTCCAGGGTCAGCCATCCCCATCCCGATGGTTGCTTCTGCTGTGACACTTGGTATACACTACCTTTGGCCAGCATCTGACTCCCCTGGGCCGCAGTCAGGCTACTCGTTGGGACTGGAGGCAGTGCATCTATTGGGTCCCTCACTAGCACAGCCCCCTGAATCTCCCTGAGTTCTGATTCCAATCCATGTCCAGCTCAGCAAGTAGACACTGAGGCCCATGAAAACAGAGCTGTCTTCCCTGCAGCCCTGGCCCCGCTCACAGCAGCACATGGATGTTTATGGAGGTGTAAGTGACTCGACCCTCCAGCCCTGTCTGGTGGGGTGGGCCATGCCCAGAAGGCACAGTGCGCATTCAGGGGGTGACTCAACAATAACATGAGTGTTTAAATGAAAACAATTTATGGTAGTGAAACACAGATTACTATGAAACCCCCTCATGATACTCCTCCTTGCTTCAAATGCACTCATCTCTTTATTCTGATCACTTTCTGCAGCAGTTTTGGAGGTCCTCTTTCCTAAGTGTCTTTACAAGGTGTAACCAAATTATAGCAAACGCTGCTGCTGAGAACCTTCACACAGAACGGCAGGCTGGTAATAACATGACAGTGTTTCCTCATCCAGCTCATTCACCGCCTCTGGTGCCCAGTGATTTCTGGCTCTTCCCCAAAGTGACCGTAAAAAGTAAATGGTTTGAAGCAATTTAGAACATCCAAATAGCCCGCACAATGAAACTAGAGATACTGCACTCACAAAAGCAGACTCCAGAACTGCTTCAGAAAGTGGCAGGAGTGCGTTGGAATCAAGGGGGAGCATTTTTAGGGGAATTCATGGCAATGTGTCTTTCATTTTGATGTTTTTTAAAATTTAAACGCACGCTGCATGTCTCGATCACACCGCGTCCTTGTCTGTGTGTTTTACGTGGTCGCAGCCTCCACTTGCTTGTCTCTGCTGACCCATCCCTGTCTTCAGCATCAAGTCCTCCTGCAGTTTGACTTCCTTCCCCATATCTCCTTAACAAGCTGCTTATTGATAATCTTCCTTCCATCTAACTCATCAGCTGTCTTACTTGCAGACTGCTTCTGATCCCCTAGCTTTC
Source organism: Dasyprocta punctata (assembly GCA_004363535.1). NCBI lineage: Eukaryota > Metazoa > Chordata > Mammalia > Rodentia > Dasyproctidae > Dasyprocta > Dasyprocta punctata. The sequence continues at coordinate 37,768 of RJWM01004955.1, read as the reverse complement.
CTCTTTTTTTATTTGACCTTTCTGTTTCACTTCTTCCTGTGGCTCCTAAAAGCCCATTCTGATGAAATCTTCCTCTTTATTTGAAGTCACAGAAGTCTTTGTGCTTTCGTACATAATTTGCAGCAGGACATTTGCATGTACTATTCCCTCTGCCACCGTCTCTCCTCCCAGCTCCAGGGGACTGAATATTCCTTATTGTTTAGCCTGTGGGTCTCCTGAGGTCCGTGCTGATGTCCCCTCTCAGCCTCTGGTCACTCTCCTTCTATTACCTATACTGATCCCCAGTAGAATATAGTCTCTAACAGGGACCTGGGAGCTCCTAAGGGAAGGGGTGTTTTCACGGGTCCTCGGTGTTTGCATGGACTTTGAGGGCTCAGGTGAGTCTGACTGCACTGAGCTACATCCTCAACCCTTTTTTTACAATTTCAGACAAGATCTTGCTAAGTTATCAACTTAGACTGGACTCATTCATACTTGGCCATTCTTCTGCCTCAACCTTCTAGAGCACTGGAATCAGGGTGCACTACCCCACCTGGCTGGTTGCTGGCTTACAGGTCTGCTTTCTACTCAATGGCTTGGCTGCTGCCTGAGGGGGCAGGAAGAGCTCCTGGGCTGGGCTCTTCCTTGGGTCCCAGAGGTGCCTGGTTTCCCTGGACCCTTCCTCAGGCAGTGCTGGGTTGATCCCAACTCGTGATCAACTTGCCCTACTCCAGCTGTGGGCCGAAGGAGGCAGTACTGCCAGGTGCAGATTGGAGTATGGGGGCTCCTTTGAAGAAGTGTTGGGGAACTGGGATTTGATCTTGTGATTCTCCATAGCTTTGGGGTGAAGAAGCCGACCAAGACGTGCGAAAGGGGGAAGGCAGTGCGGCCTTTGCATTCAGCCTGGGGGTTGGCTGGTGTCATCCTGGGCTGCTGTGTACAGCTTCTGTTTCCATAGGTTGCTTCTTAAGAGCAAGGGGACCTGGACCAGGCACCAGGAGGAAGGAAGAAGCCCAGGATTTCTGTGCCCTCAGGAGCTCCAGGCCCAGTGCTGTACAGACTGGCTTGTGTGCCTCGGCTCCACCCAGCAGTCTTTGGGCATCTCAGTGACTTTCGAGGATGCCTTTGGCTCAGCAGTGGGTTGGAAGTAGTGGGATCAGAGGCAATATTTAGCCAAAGCGAAGTTGGACTTCACGACAGGCTGGCCCAGCCTCCTGTCCCTTGTTGGTCACTGTCCTCTCCGTGTCACCAGCCTCCTCCATCATCCCGTCTCAGACTTGGAGTCCAGCTGACATACTCAGACTTGGAACAAATAAGAGGGTGGTTGTAGAGCCTGAACTGTCCTGAGTTACATGTGTGGGCTGTGGGATCCCATAGGCCCAGGTTTAAGTCAATCTTTTCTTTGGGAAGATGCTTGGGATTGAACCCAGGACCTTTGCACTGAGCTACATCTGAGCCCTTTTTATATTTCCAGAGTCTCACTGATTTGCTCAGGCCGGACTTGAACTTGTAGTCCTCCTGCCTCACCCTCCCTGAGTGCTGGAATTCCGGGGACACACCACCGTGCCTGGCCCAGGCTTGATTTCTGACTCTGCTATGGGATCTCAGGGGACTTTCTTACCTTCTCTGAAAGCTTTGGTTTTTCTCACTGGAAGCATGGGAATAATAAGCTTGTGCCAAGAATTTAGAGGAATCAAAGCTATAAAGGGATTGGTAGTTTGATCTCCAGTAGCTGTTGCCGCTCCGTGTTGCAGAATGCAAATTGGAATCTGCTTACTCCCAGAGAGCAGTTTCTGGGTTGGAACAATATTTCTCTACTTCTCTGCATATATTTTTAGACTTTGACTCATTTTTGGAGGCTTGAGGGGCAGCACTGGCTTCCCGAGCTCCAGGAGCAAAGCGGAACACAGGCTGAAGGGGCCTCGGGGAATTGACCCAGAGCACTTGCTTCTCACTGGCTACCAGTGTCGCCAGCTAAATGGCAACGTGAGACGCATTTGTCACGTGGCTGGTGACAGACCCACAGGCTGACTAAGTACCATATACAGATATTTTTTTTTTTACTTTGCTAGTGGTCCTAGGGATCGAACTCATGGCCTTTGCACTGAGCAACACCTCCAGCCCTTTTTACTTTTTTTAAACTGGGAGACAAGGTCTCCTTTAGTTGCTAAATGGCCCAGGCTGGTGTCTCAAACCTGCTTTCCTCCTGCCTCACCTTCCCCATGAGCTAGAATGATAGACATGTGCCACCGCATCCCTGCTGTGTGGCATGCTTTTGATCAGTTCATCTCAGGGTCTCTCCGAGAACTTAATGGACTTCCGGAGTTGCACGGGATGGGGGATGGCGACTCTATCCTCGCTTCATAGCGTGCCTTCCTGTCAGAGCTGGGTCAGAGGTGCAGCTGAGCGCTGACATCTTAGAGCCCCCTCTAGTGCATCCTGCTTAATCCTCCCACCAGCCCTCTGCTGTGTCCCTGGCTACGGACAGGATGCTGGGGGACTTCAGTGACTCACCGAGCCCTGTGTAGTGGCGAAGCCCTGCCTTGAACCCTGGCAGTCAGACGCTGGCCCGGCCTCACCCTCTGTGCAGCTGTGGGGGGTGGCCAGGAACAGAGTTCATCAGAAGGCGCTGTGAGCTGTGATCGCGGGATGAAAGGGGACGTCTGTGAATGTGTGAATATCCTTTTGTGAATCCAGAGCACGCCTGTTTGCTCTGCGTGTCAGGGACGAGCCACCGTGCGTCCTGCTCCAGGCCCAGCTGATTTATGAGGATTCACTCGGCTTTACCAGCTGGCGAACAACACAGGGCTTTGAAGGTTTCCAGGAGAGGAAATGAGTCCACAGGCGCCGGGAGGAGACTGGTCAGGTCCGTAGGGTTGGCTGGAGGGGAATTAGTGCGCCCGGGAGAGGTTCAGACATCACTGCCCACATTGCTTGACCCACTTTCCAGCCAGAATTCCAGGGAGTGAGAGATGAGAGGCAGGGCATTAGGATTTGCAGGTCAGTTCCCTATTTCATGTAGATAAAAATTGTGCAAAGAAATCTTTATTTCAGGGGGAAGCTACCTAGGTGGAATAAATCAGACAGATGGAAAAGAAGAATAAAAGGTTACATTTGATTTTTTTTTTTCCTGTGGTATTGGAGACTGAACCCAGGGCTTTTAAATTGAGCTATGTCCCCTCCCTGCCTCTTTTTTTTTTTTTTTTTGGCAGCAACAGGGATCGAACTCACAACCTCGCACCTGCCAGGGCAGGCGCTTAAGCCACTGAGCCAAACTCCCGGCCCTAGTGTTTTGAGGCAGGGTCGCACTATGTAGCTCAGGCCGGTCTTGAGCTCGCGTTGTAGCCCAAGGTGGCCTCTAACTCACAACGCTCCTCCTACCTCAGCCTCCTGAGTGCTGGGATTAAAGGCGTGCGCCACCACGCCTGGCTTTCCCTGTCTCTTTTTAATTTTCAAACAGGGTTCCACTAAATCACTGTGTTGCCAGACTGGGCTTGAACTTGTGATCCTCCTGCCTCAGTCTCCCAGAGGGCTGGGATTGTAGGTGTGTGTTGCTGTACTCAGCTGCCACCTGAGATTTTTGAACAATTAGAATGGTTTTATTTTCTCTAACTTTTATCACCTTGCACATATTTGCGAGTCTTTTATCCCATAGAATACGTGAAACCGGCATTTAATTTTTTTAAGTCAAATACCATAGGGACTCTACTTTCCCTTGACTTTTTTGAAAGAAGCATAAAATCAAGATGTTTTTGTATAATTGACATAGTGAGACAAGATGTCTATGTTTCTTCATCAGCTTTGCAGAAACAAAAGCTGCACGGCAGTGGCCAGGTGTGCGCCCAGCGTATTATGACTGAAAGTGCAGTTACTCAGAAGGACTGAAAGGGACAGGCTCGCGGTTTGCTATCTGTTTCTTCCAAGTTTTACTTTTCTTCCTTGTCTCCCACAGTCCCCTGTCCTTTGGAGGGGACAGGAGCCTTCTCAGGGCCAGTGCTATATTTCAGTGGCTCAGGTGTCCTGAGCATTCTTCAGGGTTTCTCTGGTTTTGGGGAATGAGTTTGTGAAGGCATCTGGTCTTGGGTGTCCCAATCTGTCCTCTTGCAGGTCTGCTTGGGTTGAAAGTAAAGAAAGAAGCACAGAGCCAGGAATGGTGGCACACACCTGCATTTGGAAGGCTGAGGCAGGAGGATCGCCATGAGTTCAAGGCCAACCTGAGCTATATAAAAAGATTCTGTTTAAAAAGAAAAAAGGAAACATAAAAGGGAAAGGAATGTGGGGGAAATACAGGAAAAAGTGACAGGAGAATGTTACACTGTAGGTTCACTTCTGCCCTAGAATAAACAGGCATCTCACTGCCGAAAGCCAAGTAGACTGCCCAGTCATTGCTTGGTTCTGTGCAGGAAATGCGCTCGTCCCTGCTTGCAGGTGAGAAATAAATGTTAATGCAATTTTTAAAATTTTCTCTTTGAGAAATTCGGGCCAGGCCTGGGCTTTAGGAATTAGCCCCTGAATGTTGCTTGGGGCATGAACAAGGAGGGAGGGAAGGAAAGGATCTCTGGGCGTGTGTGGGGGGGAGCTTTTATTGTGGGGGCTGACTCCTGTAGGACAGCTCCCCCACCAGGTGTCCCTCCACGACCCTGTGCCAGCCTGCCTGGTGCTCCATCTCTCCAGACCAGCCAGGCACCCGTGTGTCGCCTCCACCTGGACTGCAGTGCTTGCATTGCCCTCCCCAGGGCCCGGTGCACCAGGCAGCAACTGTGCTTCAGGCACCCTGGAGAGAAGATGCCAAGGAATAAGACGCTTCATCTCCCTGACAGCTCAGTCTCCACTGCTATAAGGTGTGCATCGCTGTGCCAGCCACATTGCGTGGGAAGGCAATGGGAGGCTCTTTTCTTGTTTGTTTGTTTGTTTGTTTGTTTATTTGTTAGAGAAGATTTCAATAGCTTTCACACTGAGCTACACCCCCCAGCCCTATTTTATTTATTTATTTTATTTTGAGACAGGATTGAGCTAAGTCGCTAAGTTGCCCAGGCTGGGATGGAAGTTGTAATGCTCCTGCCTGGGTCTCCCAGAATGCTGGGATTAAGCTGTTTTCACTTTCTGATGTGACTGTCCAGTTTCGCTGTTGGTAGCAAAGCCAGTGGCCCATGCCCTCCACTCGAGGAGGCCCTTGGTGGACACCATCTGCAGTTGTCCCCGGTATCCTCCACTGCAGGCTGCAGCGAGGCAGGTGGGGTCCGTGGCTCTGTCCTGTCTGTAGTGGGGGTCTTGGGCAAAGAGCACGTGTTTGAGTTTGCATGTATGGATGAATCCTATGGGAGTCCCTCCACGCCTTTGGAGCAGTGGACACTGTTTTATTCCTAGAGGCTCTGTGAGGACACAGTGTTCAGTTTTTCCAGGTGAAAAGACCCCCTGCCCCGACTCCTTTGCCAAAAGCACCACTGAGAAGCACAAGGAAAACGGGTAAAAGCAGGTCATGTCACAGGTTCGGAGTTTTCTGTTTTCCACTACATCGTCGGCCTCCCTGATGGATGATAAATGCCAAATGGTTTTCTGCAGTGACAGAGGGAGTTTTCAAGGGATCAGGTGCCTTATCTTTGATGCATCCTTGGAAGGAGGCTGTCTGAACGTGAGCAAGTTGAGAGATGCCCCAGGTCCCAGAGCCTTTGCATCTTTCCCTGTCACATTTTCCATGTCCTATAGCATTTGATTCTGGTTTTCGAGTAACACAGGCAACCCTCCGTCAATGTAGAAAATGTGAAAAGTGTTGTAAAACATTGCAAAAGAAAACAAATATCACCTTTTAATTAGTATGTTGTGGAGCTAGGGACTGAGCCCAGACCCTTTGCACAGAGCTCTATTGCCAGTCCTTTCTCTTTTCTTTTTTTAACTTGTGTTTCTTGAGACAAAGTCTTTCTAGGTTTGTTTAAACTTGTGGTCTTCCTGCCTCAGCCTCCCAGAATGCAGGTATTGCAGGAGTGTGCTTCCATGCCTGGTAGAATAATTAATATTTTTGTATTTTTCCCTCTAGTGTTTCTTCTACACACATTGCTTACACATAATGACAGGTGTTGAGTTAGCATTTTAATCTACTCTTCCTACTCAAGTCTCTTCCTAGGAAAGGTTTTTTTTTGGGATTATGAAGGTTTCACCTAGGATGGAGGTTCTTGCTCTTACAGAAAGCATAATATGCATTGATTACTTATATGATAGAAAAAGCCATGAAAATCCCATCTCATCCTGACTTTTGAACAATCTTGAAAATTTTACAATCAAGGTGGCTTTTGAATCTCACGCTTGTGAGAGGCCCAGGTGAGAAGCAGGGCAGAGCGGGTGATACTGCAATTCCTAGGGCAGAAGAGCTGGGAAGTGGCGTGCGTGTGCAAGACAAGGGCATCGCACAATTGTTACACAGCCCTGTAATTGCACATAGAGCAATTAATAAGTAACTGTGGACCTCAGGGAGAAGCCACAGCGGGGTCCTCCCAGGTAATATTGTGGGACTTCGGGTTAAACTGTGCATGAGCTCACTCAGTGTCTAATTCCTCTTCCCACTCTGCAGGAGATTAAGGAAGGAAAATAAATGCTCAAGCAGAAACTTGATTGTGGCAGCTGTGGCAAGAGTGCTGGCATCCTTTGCTTACCACTAAATTGTGTTTCGTAATGACCCAGGGCTTTCTTAAACAGTCAACAAGTTTTCTAGAAGAACTACAATCTGTAAACTCAAAACAGCTCTGACAAAAGCACATTTATTTTCTAATGTGAGTGCTCTTGGATTTTTTAATTGGAGAGGAATATTAGAAAATGCAGCAAGTATAAGAGGTAACCATTGCTGTGACTCTTCGGTGTCTGCTTGCTGTCCTTTTCCTTTCTCTCTCTGCTTTTGCCTTTCCCTTGTCGGGTTTGTGGGTGTTATTAGTTGCCTATGGTTGGTCATTTAGAAATTTGTGCTCCTTGTTATAAATAACATTTCAGTGATGCCCTTTTAGTTGGGTCCCTTTGGGGATACCCCTGGATGTGGTTAGGGGTTCCACTCATGAGACTTGTCACACGTGTGTCACCCACCCAGTGTTCGCGGATGTGAGTGGGTGCTGTGTGCCAGTGTTACCCTGCCCTTGATAGCCGAGCTCCATTTCCCAACCCTGACACTTTCTCGTGTGATAATGAGGCGAATAGCATCGTGGTTCAGCTGTATTCCCGTTTCATGATGTAACAGTAAAACTAGGTTTCACTTTCTTATTGAGCATTTAAATTTCTTCTCCAGTGTCTTGGTTCAACTCCTCCCTGCCTCCTGCTTACACTTTTTGTTTTGCAGTAACATTTTGTTATATATCCCAAATGTTTGAAGATAGTCCTATTGGGCTATACACTAAAATACACATTGTAAATTTTACATTCAGGGAAAATGGTGACACTCTTGAACAGGAGACAAACCTGAAGCAGGTGTTGAGGACCTGTCTGGAGGTTTTTAGACTTGACACTTGCCTACTACTTATTTATTTGTTTATTTATAGCCGTACTGGAGATTGAGCCCAGGGCCTTTCACCCTGAGCTACATCCTCAGCCCAGTTTTTTACTTTTATCTTTAAGTTTGAGGTAGTGCCTCATTCAGCCAAGTTGTTCAGCCTGAGCTTTCATTTAGGATCTGCTGCCTCAGCCTCCCAGAGTTCTGGGATTGCAGATGTGTGCCACCCCATCCTGGCCCCCACACTCTCTGCTTACCGAATAAATATGTCTGTCGGGAAGCACACATATCATAAATTGTACCGTTAGCTGTGGAGCATGTTTGTGACACTAGAGCCCGCTTGTCATTAGCGTCTTCCAATCCCGCTTCATCTCTGACTTTTAACGGCATTGATGCACTATGGCTGTTCTTGTTCTTTGTGTCTATTTTCAGTTTTATGTCTGGCTTTATGCTTACAGGATTAATCTGCATTATGTGTAGTGTAGGTGTTCATTTTTCTTGCTATATAATATTCCTTTGTGTGTCTATACTGTGGTTTACCAGTTCACCCTATTGCTGATGAGCATTTGGCAGTTTCAAATCTTGGGTTATGAAGAGTGCTGCTATGAATATGCCAGTGCATATCTTTTGGGATTTAATGTTGGGAGTTCAGCTGACATTTTTAACAAACTTCCATGGACTGTACTTTGTTTTTTAATCCTCTCCATTTGGAACAAGATGAAGAATAGCACAGTTTACAATGCATGCTGCTTTTTTTTTTCCTTTCTTGGCATTGCTTTTGTTATGGATGGGAGTAATGAAGTTCTCCTAACAAGCTGCTGGGTTATGATTTAAATTGTAGATAACGACTTTTGCCTTCAGGCTGGGCTCTTTTTTCTAAATGAAGAATTGCCCCTTCTATTCTGTCATTTTCTTCTTGATTCACCCTATAAAATTGAAGGCCCAAGTTGTCCTAGAAGGAAGGAGTTGGTTAACTTATTGGTCTTTCAGGCAACCTCCTTGGGTTTACTAGTTTAATGAAAACCACCTCTTCAGGGTAAAATAAAAAAAAAAAAATTGGATTTTGGCCATGTATGTGCCTGAGCTGAGACTGTGAGATGTTCCGAGCCTGGATCGCGTTGCTGTGTGATCTTTTGGTAGAATTCAACAAGAGGCATTAAAAGAATTTATAGCTGCCCCTTACCAGCTTTATGTCTGATTTTTTTCCTTCTCTCTCCATGCTGTGGCTGACATGGGTTTGAAGTTCTGCCATAGTCACTTATCAGCCTGTGGCGGCGAACGCACTCCTTACCAGAGTCGAGATGAAAGGCTGATAGTTTAAAAAAAAAATCATGTGCTACATTAAAATGCCCTACCTTCTAGAGGAATTGCCAGGGTTACCTTTATCCCCTGTCCCTTTTTTTCCCTCTCCCTGCATATGTAGTGAAAAATTCTTAAATTCACATTCTTTGCTCCTTCAGTATTTGGACATCCACTTAAAAGCTATCAGTACTCCCCCAGTGCATCTAAACTGACAACCCCAGAACTCCAGAAGGGGCCAAGTATTTGCTGGTGCATTTCCAGTTTGATGGGCATCTCTGCAAACTAAGAATCACTTTGTACTTATCTCATATACATGGGCTAAATATTAATCTTCATGGCAACTCCCGAGGGTATTGAACAGATTAAAAAATTGATGCGAGGGGAGAAGAAGTCTGTAGAATAGTAGTTCTTGTCCATTTTCCCTGCCCTTTATCTGTTTATTTTCCTTCTTATTGCTTTGATGTCCTCTAACATTTTATCTGTCATGAAAGCATGCTAACCTTCATTTAACATATAGCAATATAGTGTTTGCAAACAATAATCTGACAACAGTTGAAAAGGGCATTAAAAAAATCAGAAACCAACCCTGGTCAAGTGCTGACCTAGGAGGTCCCTCTCAGTTTTGTTTGTTACCCTTCCTCTATTTGGAGCTTTGACTTTTACTTCTGGTATTTTCTTTATTGGGACTCCATTGCCAGAGCCCATGTGGGCACCCCGCTGTCCTTTCCTTTGGGAACTGACCCCGATAATCAGAAAGGTGGTTGTTTCTGCTTGCTGCTACTTCTGGAAAATGACATCAGTGGCCAGCCTGTCCCTCAGTGTCCCACAGAGTCTGGAAGTTCCATCCCCTCCATGTCCCTAGTGATTTTCTGCCACCAATAAGTGCCTGTCCTGTGCCAGGGCTAAGAGATAACCCGGTGAATGAGGGCCAGCCTGTCCCAAGAAGCTGTGCTTACTGGTGGAGACATGCATGGAACAGTTCACCACCAAACTCTGTGGGAGCCTTGGGCGAGGGTCTGAGCAGGCTCTGAGGGAAGGTTAACATGGCTCCTTCCTCTCCTTCAGAGCCCCAGTCCAGGAAAAGCAACTGGGAGTCAGTCTTATAGGTACTGGGCCTCGAGGAAGGTTTGTGACCAGAGATGTAATGCACATTTCTAAAAGACATTTAAGGGGGACAGCATAACACCGTCACTGTAGCTTTATTTTATTTTTAGTACTCCAGAAAGTTTGCTTTTGAGTTCTTGAGCTCTAAGGCAAATACAGGTGAGGTGCTAGACTCTGAAAGCAGCTGCCTCCCAGCATTTTGGAGTTTCCTCTGTGGATATGTTACCAAGCTTTGGGGTGCTAAAGTCTTCCCAAGGTGATTTTCTGAGTTCTTTCTTTCCCGAACATATTGAATGAAATGAGCATGAATGGTGGCAAAGTTTCACATTTATCAAAGGTGGAAAAACAAATCTGGGCCAAGTAAAAGTAGGAGAAAGGGAGAAAAAAATAATTAAGGAAATTCTGCCCTACAGTGTATGGTGGGCTATCATGAAGAGACAGGATAGCTGGTGCTTAATGGTGCTTTTCACACACCAGCCTCCCATCCAGGTCATCCTATCAAAAGCCTGCCTGAGTTCTTCTGAGGAGTTCGCATGCAGGCTTTGGGAATGGTTCTGCTCATGAGTCCAGGGATTTCCTCGCCCCTCTTTTCCCAGACAATTTTAGCCATGGCCTGTTTTCCTACCTCAGTTCAAATCTTTGCAAGACTCAGTTCCACATTTCAGTGGATGTTTTCAGGATATTAATGTGCATGGTTGACAGAATCAGCTTGTTCTCTTGGGAGGGCCTTTTTCAGTGTTCCTTTCTGTAGTCAGCCTAGCAAGGCCTGAAACACAAGACCTGGATCTCCAGCAGTCAGGCTTTAGTGAGGCCAGGCCAGGACATGGGCGCTGAGTTGATTGGTGCCCTGGTAAACTGTGTGCCTCATCGTGTTTTCCTACCCAATCAGTGAAACTCAGCTAATCCCTTACTTCTCTTTTCTCTTGTTTTCAGGGGCCCCATATTTGGCTCTCAGGAGTATGTGCTTCTGGGAAAGATATTTTAAAAACTTTTCCAACCCCTGTGGAAAGCCTGGTACCTTAAGATAGGAACCTGACCAGACAGTGCTCAGTGGCCAAGGAAGTATTTTACCAAAACGTTTGGTGTTTTCTGTGACTCCTATAGGACAGGGAATCGAAAGTCATGAACTTCCAGTGCTCTTGCACAACTTGGCAGGGAAGACATGTGCTGAATAATGATTTAAAAGTCTCTCTCTTTCATTATAATTTCAGTATTGCTTTCCCTTGCAGCCAAAAGCAAGTTCCCTGAATGAAAGATTTCATTACATGAAAGCAAAACTTCTCTTTTGATTTATTAAGTGGATTAAAACACAGGAGTATCCAATAATGTGTATATAAACACTAGCTTTTGAAACTAATTTGTGTAAGGTAAGGGTACTTGTACAGGGAAGGAATTTTTAGTGATTATTTTCCAGCGTATGCCAGTGAAATGTGAACTTATATTTTGACACACACTTTGATATTTTTTATTTATTTATTTATTTTTTTGCAACAGTGAATTTCATGTCTATCTAGGTAAGCCCTTGAAAAAGGTAAAAAGACAATTACAAAAACGTGGAAATGAATATTTTGAAGTCCTTCAAATTTAAGTAATAGAAAAAGACTGGTAAGTCAAAGAACCCCTGAACAGGGTGGGAAAGAGATCAGTGCTTCATCATGCAGGAAGCCATCAGATTGGCCAGAGAGCAATCCTTGGGTACTTGATGGGAAACTTCCTGGGACAGAAGGAGCTTCACAGGGGTTGTGAGATTTCCTGTTTGCCCAAGGGTTCTGACGTGTAAAGAAGGGAGATGCTTACTGGACAGAAGAGGTGTTGGGTCCGGCAATAAGCAGAGTACAGACAGACAATTTAACTGTTAGAGAAAAGGCAAATGAGAGAGGTAGCCACAGAGCAAAGACAGTGGAGATGGAGACAGTGTTCTTCGACAGCATTTGGAGGAGAGTGATAGGTGTAGATGAAGGGTGTTCTGATATGTGCAGAGGAAGGGCACCTTGCAAGGAAAGACGGGTGCATAGACAAACATGTCTTGTTTCCATTTTGAGAAATTGATGAGGCCCTGGACAAAGAAGAAGGTGTCTTGAATATGACAGAAAGAGGTCAGAATGGCAAAGAATCAGTATTTGGATGGCAGATCCATAATGTGTGAAGATGGTTGTCCTTGACAGGAAAACACCAGTTTGTGGTGCTGATTAAAAGGTTAAGTTGAAAATGTGAGAACGCATTTCCTATTTCTTCTCCTGGACCCTTCTCCCTAGGACTCCAGAGCCAATAAAACTCAGGAAGTGAACAAAGATGCATTTTCCTGAGGCAGGAGGGCTTTGCGAGGTTGAGCTGCTTCAGAGCCCCCAAGAGGCAGCTTCTCTGACCAAGAGGGACTGAAGTTGTAATTGGTGATATCCCGCAGGATGAGCTGAGAGACTGTTGGATTTTAGAGAGAAAGACTGTTGCATTGCTAGCTGGACTGTAGTAGGATGTTTCTTGGTGGAGGAGGGAAGGTATGTCTGCATATCACAGAGTAGACTAAAGGGCCTGATAGAATTAATAAAATTGTTAAGCACAATAAAATAGCATGGATTATATGTTTTAGTTACTCTCTCTGCCAACTCTGCTTGAGGATATTAGTAGAACTGGACCAGGCAATGAGATTAGGATAGAAGAATTCTTATTTGAATCACTTGGCAGCAAGGAATGTGATGTAAAATCTATTATTATTCCTCTAAACCTAAAGCTTTTCTGCCAAGAAATGTAAATTCCCATTTGTGTCAATAAGATGTGAATTAAAGAATAAAGAAAAGTTAAAAAAAAAACAGATGTTTTTAACTTAAACCAAAGATGCAATGCTATGGAATATTGGAGTGATTACTGATACTGTGTTACCTCTTGAATGTGTCCCGGGGGTGTGGGGCGAGGTTGAGATTGGCCAACTTCATTGAAAATTTGAATTTGAGACTTTACCAGATTGAGTCTTGTTCAGACTTCCTCTAAAAGTCATCTTGGTCTTTACCCCCATACTAAATACCCAAGGATAAAGATTCTATTTACCTCTCTAGCCTCCCTTTCTGTGTATCCTGCTCACCCTTAAGTAGGTACCCTTCTCTGGTAGTTCCATATCTAGATAAATCAATCACGAGTGGCTTTGGGAGCAGCCATTCTGGTTTTCCTTTTTGTAGTGGATCAGGTTTTGTCTGGGACTTCCTGAGTCCTTGACATAGATATGTCCATATGAGCTGAGCATAGAGAAGGATTGACTTGGGCTGGTTTCCACTATCTACATTGAGTCAGCTGCCTGAAACTCTGTGGACCCATTTGTTCACACAAAGTGAAGAACCTTTCCTTTTGACCCTGACTGCCTTTGCTTCTGTATCTGATCAGGAGATTCCCAATTTGATGCGAACGGGAAGTCTTGAAACTGTATTCCTGTCTATGTCTCCCTGTTCCCTTTTTACAAAAGTAGATGCCAGGCCACATTCTTACAGCCGTCAGCTTTAGAATCACAGGGAACTGATTTGATCCCTGACTTACCGGCTTTGTGACTCTGGAGGAGTGAATTTCTCTAAGCCTTTCCCTTCTTCTAGAAAGGACTATTTTTACACACTTTACAGTTACTAAATTACCAAGTTCGGAAACATTAAAATGAAATATTTTGGAAATGACAGTTGCTTTATTTTTGTTTATATTTTTAAGATATGTTTCATAGTTTAACTATGAAATGGATGTTCTTAGCATGACCTGAGCTAGGTATATCAGGGGACAGCACACTTTTCTGCAGAACTCCAGTGTTGTAGTTTGGATCTTTAATATCCCTGAAAGGCCCAAGTGTTAAAGGCTTTTTTCCTTAGAGTGGTGGTACTGGGAGGTGGTGAACCCTTTAAGAGGTGGGACCTACTGGGAGATCTTTAGGTCATTGGAGGCAGAGGGACCAGGAGACACCAGTGCTTTCCTCTCTTTCTCTCCTTTGCTTCCTGACCATGTACTAGGTACTATAAAACCTTGATTTGTGAGCATAATTCATTCTGAAAACATGCTTATAATCCAGAGCACTTGTATATCAAAGGGAATTTCCCCTTAAGAAAAATGGAAATGCAGATCATTCTTTCCACAACTCAAAAATATTCATATAAAAATGATTATAATACTCTAATATAATACAGAATATAAAGAAAAATAAACAAGTTATCCTGTATTTACCTTTGAAAACCTTCCTAGCTGGTGTCAGGGAGACAAGAAAGAGGAGGGTTATTGTGCAGGATGACTTTCACTGTCACTAATGGAATCATCCCTGTCTATTGGTTCAATGTAATCTTTTTCTTTCTGTGCAGCTTTAATAAGGAAGTTACCTACTGACACTTGCTTTTGTCTCCTTTTGAGGATTTCATGGAAATGTGACATTGCATTGTCATTAAACAGATACATTACTCACACTGCCATTGCCTTATTTCAGTGGTAGTTTTCTACAACATTTTGCACTGTTTTCCACATTGTACATATTTCCCTAATCTCATTTGAAGTGAGGGATTCCTCCACTTTTTCCTCTACCTCCTCTGCAGACAAGAACTCCTCCACAAGGTCTGGGTGTTGAGAGCTGATCACCCACAATCCTAGAGAGAAAGTGGGAGGGAAGGGAGAGGAAAGAACCCTTGGCTCAGTTTGATCATGTGACATTCAGTGTCCTGTACTGTTTGTATTGCAAGACATTGCTTGTTGGTCAAGTTAAACTTTATGAGAAGTGTTTGCTCATTCTACAGAACTCTTGCAGAACAAGTTACTCAGAGTCCAAAATTTTACTGTGGTTTTATTCCACCACATGGTCCAATCACGATGATCACAAAAGTGTTGTCCAACTAGTCACAGACTAGAACCTCTAAGACAGTGAGCCAAACTGTGCCTTTTCTTTTTGTGGTTTACTGTCTCAGGTATTTTATTACAGCAACAGAAAGTTAACTAATACAGTCAGCTAATAAATTTTTTTTTATTTGCGCAGTACCCTTGGATTGTGACAGTACTTATCTTTGCTGCCTGCAGCTCCAGAGAAGCTATCAGTGTGCAAATAAATGAGCCTGACTATATTCCAATAAAACTGTAGTATGGACACTGAAATTTGAATTTAATATAATTCTGTGTTTCATAAAACATTTTTGAGTGCTTTTCAACCACTCAAAAATATGAAATGTGGTCTTAGCTCTTAGGTCATACAAAAACCCAGCAGGTTAACAACTGTTCTAAGAGAATTTGCTCAATCATTTGAAATAAATACTGCTTGTGGCAAAACATAGAATGCATTGCTTAGGAAAGTTCAAATGTCTCAAGTCACTGTTGGAAATCAAGTAGAGAAGATATTGATATTTTCAAGAGAAATTTGAAGAACTAGGCATGCTTCTGTGATGAATTTTGATTTTGATCTTGACCCAGGGTTCATCAGAGAGATGGTGAAAGAGATGACTACATTGGTACCTCGATCCATCGACTTAATTCTTTCCATAATTCTGGTTGCAAACCAAATTCAATGAGAACTAGCTCAACATTGAATTTGACTTAGTTCTCATCCAGTTCAGTTTGCAACCAGAATCATGGAAACGGTTAAGTTCATGAACCGAGGTACCACTGTAGTTGTAATGTAGATTATTAAGTGCAATCTTTCCTGTGTTCGTGAAATAGGGATCTTTTCTCCTTGATTCTTGGTGAAGGTGTAACTGGTGTCTTCCTTGAGAGGAGCATCTGGGATAAGTTGGACGCATATAGCATTTATATAAGGGGAAGCACCAGCCTACATGGATTCTGTGACTTGCCTAATGTTGAACCGTTTCAGGATTAGAGCCAGGCCTGAGAATTCAGTCTTCCAGCTCCCTAAGCAGAACACTTGCATATTTCTACCTTGTTTTGCATTAGACACTATCTAGCATTCATAAATGCCACAGTTTATACAGATTCTTTTAATCTACTGCTACATTTAACCCTCATAAAACCTTGTGAAGGAAGAAGGGCAAGTTTTATCATCTGCCTTCTTTAGAGAAGGCAACTGACAATCTGATATTTTGTAAGTTGTCCTGGGTTGCACACCAATTAAGTGTTAGAGGCAAATCCCTAAGGTAGATTTTCTAACTCCTCTTTTTAATACCATGCTGCCTTATTATACTACATGACCATCGATGTCATTAGTATCTAAACATTTAAAAATAAATTGGAAAAGAAATAACATCCTGCCATGGTTTCAGCTCTTGGCAGTGATTTTTAAGTGGAGGTTTGCGTTATGAGATTTTTTGCTTTTAATATACTGCATGCGCCTCCTGTAAAAGGTTGAATGAAATGGTTTTATTTTTGGTAAGTGGCCCATGTACGTTTATTATTTGTTTATTTTGGTCTTTTTTTTGCTCCAACTCCTTTGGCTCAGCGAAGCACTGTTGTGGTTTTACAGCATATGCCATCATTAAAAGAAATTGAAAAGACCCTTGTTGGTTTTAATATTGCAAGGATGTGACTATATCTGGCACTTTTAGGAAGAGTTACAATTCCTAATAGTGCTTTTTGAGAAATAGTCTGGTTTTGTTCTTAATTTTCTAAAAAGAGAAAACTTTCTGAAATCTGCTGTAATTTGGTAATCACCTTTTGTTGGAGAGGGTGAGGGTCTCTGTAGTATGATTCGGACTTTCCTGATTCATTTCACATTCCTTTCCTACTTCAGAGAGGGGATTATACTCTTGGGCAGCTTGAAGTCTCTTTCATTTGTTGGTAAATGATCCCAGCAAAACTGCTTCCAAGTGTAAGTCTTTTTTTTTTTTCTCTATAAACGATATACCACTCTAAGTATTGGACATAGGTCCCTTTCAATAAACTATGTGTGTCTTTCACTGTTGGAGCTATTGTGGAGCTAAACACAAACCAAATGCTCAGACTGCTTTTTGCATCTAAGCCTGCAACAGTCCCTCAGAAGACAGTGTTAAATATTCCTTTGTGAAATGGCTCTTTAGAACCTGGAAACACTATCAAAAGATAACAGGTTGTGGTAGGAAAGGGATGGAGAGAAATGAAGTAACAAGAAATAATTCATGAGAGGTGGCGTTTGTACTGCAAGATGCTGCACTTGCTCAAGACTCAAACTTGGCAACAACAACAGTAGTGGTGGAATAACAAATTCAAAGAAATTTCTGAACTGCTTTTCACAACTTTGGGTTGAAGTTCACAGTTCGGTTTATTGACGTTAAAGCCTTAAGTCTCCTTTCCTGATTGTCTTTGCTAGGAATAGGTAGAAGAGTTGAAGTAATGAGAATAACCTTCATGGATCCTTATAGAGAAGTGGCAAGCACGTCAGTCTTCTACGGGTTTTGGATTTTCTTTGCAGAAAATACTTTGCAGGGGCCATAGGGATGAGTCGTAAATTGCCATCCATGACAAAGTCATGCCTCGCTGATCACTCTCCTGGAGGACGAGGCCTTAGTTTGTTTTTTGTTTCTGTAACAGATTTCCTAAGACTAGATTATGTATTTGTTTTTCTTTTTTTAAATAAAGGCTTATTTAGCTCACAAAGGCCAAGAGCAGGGCATGACATCAGCTCAGCATCTGCTGGGGACTGTCTTGCTGTGTCATAACCTGCTGGAGGGCATCGCATGGAGATGTCGAGCAAGCTTGTGGAGAGCTCACATTTTAGAGCAAAGCGACTCCCATAGTAAGTCATCCACCCATCACTCCAAGAAATGGTTCATCCATTCACGAGGACAGAAGCTTCCTGATCCGATTGCATACCTGAGGTCCATTACTGCACTGGGAACCAAGTTTCCACCATGCAGACTTCCGGGAGATGCACTGACACCATAGCAAATGACTTGAAACATTTTGCTTAACCCTTGTTAAGCCTCAGGACTTTTACCTGAATAAGTCAGGGATGATGCTGTGGCTGACTGGTGAGGACTGAGGAGGATACGCTCATCTGGAGCACTTAGAGCACCTGGCATTAAGGAAGGGCTTAATAAACATGAGCAAATCAGGGTTTCCAATGCATTTGTCCCTTTCATAGCTTTCAGTGGTGGCATGGTGAAGGCTGAGTTCACCCATTTGCCGGGAGAGACATTAGAACATTTATGGTACTGGTTTGAAAGGCATTTGTGTATAGATGTGGGATACTTAAAATGATATTTCTTCATGTGTGTGTGTGTGTGTGTGTGTGTGTGTATGTGTGTGCGTGCGCGTGTGTGCTGCTGAAGATTGGACTCAGGGCCTATGCACTGAACTACATCTCCAGCCCTTTGTAAAAAGTTTTTATTTTGAGACAGAGCCTTGCTGAGTCACAGAATGCCCAGCCTGGATTTGAACATGCAATCCTCTTATCCCAGGGCCCCAGAATGCTGGGGTTACAGTTGTACACCACTATGCCATATGGTAATTTTAAATAAGCTACTGTATTGAAATCTCCATACAGCCTTACACCGCTGTCAGATATTAATAATATGTGTGAAGCTAGACTCCTGTTTCTTAACTCTATCCTGTTAACAGAGAAGTTTTCAATTTGTGCGCACTTAGTTTGGACTTCTTTAGAGAATTATAATAAAGGTCACACTTAGAATTAAAATGAACAGTCAAAGAAATTAACCTTTTCTGTACGCTAAAAGATTGGGAAGTACAAAAACATGAGGAAAGGAGTAATCCATAGAAATATTTTCATGTTATTTTGAAATGCTTCCTTAATTTTTTTTTTCCTTTTAGCATAAGATTTTAGTTCAGAAATTTCAGAAAGGATTCTGTGTTTTTTTGTCTCTTTTGTCCTTTCTCCAAAAACTTAAGTACTTAAAAATGTTTAGAGGTTTGGTAGCTTTGTGGTGGATGAGTGGATGGTCAGATCTAATCTCAGCTGTGCTATTTCCTACTTGTGATTTAGTGAACAGTTATGTCTCAGGTTTTGTGCCTGTACGATTAGGATTATAATCGTGCTAACCTCATTGGCTTGTCTCCCAAGGTGCTTCCAACTGTACCTGGCATATATAATGGGGGTATTTCTCTTACTTTCCTATGTTCGTTGAGAGCCACAAAAACACTGTAGGTATTTATAATCATAATATTCCTCTATAATATAAGCTACTGGACATTTATTTTAATTTATTTTCCTTATTATAAATAACATTGCAAGAAATATCCTTGATCATAAATCATCGTCTTTGCTACTTCTCTTTAATATATATCCTAGAAATCCAATCACTTGACATACCTGGCCAGTTATAGAACTATTTATATTTTTAGGACTGTGTGAAAGTTACGCTCTCCTTATATCCTCTGTAAGACTCGATATTATTTCTTTTACAGTTTTATTGTAATATTCCTTATTGTTCTCTGGTTGCAAGTTTTCTACCTGATGTGTGTATATTCCATGAGGGCAGGACTGGCAAATTGCAGTTGGCCTCCAGTGGACCACATCCAGTCTACTACCCATTCATTATTATTGTTATTACTAAAATAAATTTTATTTTATATATTAAGGATATACAACAAAACGTTATGGAATCCATATGGATGATATAAAGTTAGTGTAGTGAAACAAATTCGCATATCCATCATCTCACAGAGTTACCAATTCTATTAGTCACTTTCCCTTTGCTGGGTCAAAATATCCCTGAGATCCACAATTTAAAGGAAGGCAGGTGTACTCTGGTTCACAGCTTTTAGAGGATTCAGTCCATGGCTAGTTGGAATCAAGGCAGAAATGTCATGGCAAAAGAACATGGCAGAGGAAAGCTGCTCAACTCATGGCAGCCCGGAAATAAAGAGGAAGAGGGGCTGTAGACAAAAATATACCCATCTAGATCATATCCTAGTGACCACTTCCAACCAGGACCCACCTCCCAACAGCAGAATTACCTACTGAATCCAGTGAGAGAATCCATTGATGAGTACAGTGTCACCATGATCCAATCACCTTCCAAAGCCCCACTCTGAATACATAAAACTTTGGGGGAAAATTCCAGATCTAAACCATAACACCTGGTTATTTTTTGTCTTTGTGGCAGGAGCAACTGGAATCTACTAATTCAGTATGGCCTCGTGTACAGGATAGTTTTATAAATGTGGTCCTTACCTTATCTAGTAGACCTCTAGATTTATTCATCCTGCCTACGTGCCACTTCGCATCTGCTACCACCTGTTGTACAGTGCAGGAGCTAGGAATCGTTCTTAACATTTTAAAATGTGACGTGTGAAAATGACATGACATCCAAATTTCAGTGTTCGTAAAGTTTTATTGGAACACAGCCATGCTTATTGGCTTCCATCTTGTCTCTGGCTCCTCTCACCCCACACCAGCAGAGGTGATTGATTGTGAGATTTGCAGACCTGTGCTTTAATGCCGTGACCAAAATTCAAGTCAAATGTATTTTATATTTCTTGGCACTGAGAAGGGAGATCTGATAGCCAAGTTTTTAAGTGTAGGCTTTACTCTGTGATTGCCTGGGCTCCAAGTTCCACGCAGTTCCAGCTGTGGGACCTGGCCAAGTCACTTTCCTTCTGGTCTGGGTGATGAAGGTAACACAAGTGCCTTCGCGTTAAGGTACACTGAAGATTAGGACAGGTGAGACGCCTTTCTCCACCTCATAGGTGCATGTTGCTGTCACTAATTGGTACAGCTTAATAGATTTTAGTTGGCAGGCTTTTGAAAATGATTGCCAGGAGGAATGACTGGCTGGAAATTATTTGTATTTTAGAATGATAGATGAATTTGATCTCCAGTTTATTTCCTTAATTGTTTTTATTGCTGCTTATCTGAAATAAATTACATCCCCCTTGGCTTCAGGACATTAAGTTCTCCTGAGTGTTTCTGGAACATTGGAACAAAGGTCTGCTTCCCAGTCTCACTGTGAGGGGTGCTGTGGTCATGTCCCTAGCCTGTGACTGTCCTGCCCAGCTGGCCTGGGGTCTGACCCTCGCAGAGGAGAGCTATTGCAGTGGTGGAACCTCCTGCCTTGACTGTGACCATGAGATTAGGTTTGGCGACTCTTCCCTTTCTTTCCTTCAGAGGTAGTGTCAGAGTCATTACTACCTGAGAGTTTTCTTAAGTTGCATACTTTTATGGCTAAGTAGGAGCTAATTGCCTAGGGAAAATGGTGAAGAACCAAAAAGTAATCTTTGCATTTAAATTTCTTAAACACACATTTCATAGCCCAGGTCACAGTGGACAATAGCTAGAGGGGGTCTCCGTGGCAGAAACTTGAGCCGGGCAGCACCTGGTCTTTTTCCAGCAGCTGATCAGCAGAGGCGAGTCCTGCTTGCTGTCCCTCAGGGTATTGTGGGGACCTTTAACTCATTTGGGTACAATAATGGTATTATCTTGGTATTTAAATGTACTCTCCAGGAGGGTCTGATTTCTGCAGTGGAGTCAGCATGGTCTGTAAAATTTTATTAAAAATATAATAACACCATATGCTCCGGCTTTCTCGTTAACTGGTCATCTAAAGACAAAAACATGCAACATAAACAGACCAGCTGAAACCAGTTAAGTGTGTGTTCATTTCTCTAATTTAAAAAAAGAATGGTGGAAAGGTTCAGAAATGTGGGGGTAAAGGTGTGAACCTGGGAACCATCATTTGAATAAACTACAGGTAGGAGCTGCTACCTAGAGGCTTCCTGCCTGCAAGGAAAGCCGGGCTCTAAGTCCTGTTGCCACTCAGAGAATGAGCTTGAACTCCAGGGTGAGAGGATCTTGCCTATCTGAGGATACAGCCAGCTGGGAGACAACTACTAGGACTCCTTTGCCTTGCAAACAAACTTTTCCTTGTTTCCATTAAAGGGTTGGCCGTGGATTTCATTATGGAATCTTTTTATTTTTTTTTTGCGGCACCAGGGATTGAACTCACAACCTTGCCCCTGCCAGACAGGCACTTAAGCCACTGAGCCAAACTCCCAGGCCTAGTTTTTTGAGACAGGGTCACACTATGTAGCTCAGGTTGGCCTTGTGCTCACGTTGTAGCCCAAGCCACCCTCAAACTCACAATGCTCCTCCTACCTCAGCCTCCGGAGTGCTGGGATTAAAGGCATGTGCCACCACTCCGGGCTACTCATTATGGAATCTTAACTGCTCAGGTCTCTGTGTTCAAAGTCAGGAGAGACTGCAGTTCTTTGCTTAAGAAAGGTCCAAACTAGGCAGGCCTGGCAACATATGCCTGGAGGCTAAGGCAAGAGGAGGGGAAGATCCAGCCCAGCCTGGGCAACTTAGCAACTCAGCAAGAGTCTGTTTCAAAATAAAGAATTAAATAAATAAAAAGGGTGAGGGTGTAGCTAAGTGTGAAGGCCCTGGGTTCAATCCCTAGAGCATCAAACAAAGCAATATAACTCCTCCCCAAGCCCCATTAAAACAAAACAAAAACGATCCAAAAAAAAGGCCTAACCTGAGTTCTCAAAAAATTCTGTGACACCTAAGTGTTCGCAGCACTGTTCCCCACCAGTGGGCATAAAAGTGCTCTTAAGAAGAAGGGAAAAATTTTGACCCTCTGGAAATTTCTTGCACACTTTATCAGCCGTAACTAGCAACTACTAGCAGGCTAACGGAAGTTTGTGACAGTGTAGAATTCTTAATCCAAGCAAGCTTTCTGCAAAATAAGGAAGAGCTCCCCTTTCCTTTTCAAGGGGAGTGGCAGGAGCACTGTGTTTGTATTTTCCTTTCCCAGGTCCCCATGGAGGGGACTTGCTTGGCCTGTGCTGCCTGTTGGTTAGTAAGTACCCTTGGGTTTGCTCTTGGACTTAGAAGCGTGCTGGGTGTAGTGTCCCTGCACGTTCTGGGGATCTTGTCATCCGCCTTCAGGACCATCCTCCCAAGGTCAGGGTGTGGTTTAGATCTCTACATGTGGGGTTCAGGAACCTGAGAAAAATGAATGGCTGCTCTTGAGGAGGCCTCGGGCAAGCTGGGTGTGCTATCTGCTCATCTGGTCATCATCTTTTCCAAGAGGTGCCATCAAAGCTCTGTGCTGTGGTGAGAGTAACAGCCACTTCAGAGTTTGCATTTGAGTTTATCTACATTGTCATCTTGCTCTCTCTGCCTGTCCCCTTCCATTGCAGGGACCTCTTTTGAAGTTGTGTGGAGCTCCATAAACTAAGCAGTCTGGGTGTGGGGTGGGAATCTAGCCTTGGGTTGAGCAAGAACCTGCTGTGGGGAGCAAATCATTCTAAGAAGCACCAGTGAAGGGTTGATCAGTTTTGCTCCTTGGTAAACAGAGGATTAGCATTGCTGAAACAGTGAAGAAGTCACTCCTGTGTCTCTGAGGGAGTGCGGTTTCTACTTTCTCCCTTTTCACCCTGGGGCACCCGTCCTGGTCAGGAAAGTGGAAGAGCAGCTCCCGTCACCTTGGAGGGAGGGTTGTCACTTGCATTTCTCCCAAGCTTCCCATCCTTGGGCAGCCCTCTCAAGTTGCAGGCCTGGCCACATGGTTTAAAGGTTGCAGACAAAGCCAGCACTCCTTCTTGACCCATCGGGGCCCCTCCCTCTGCCATCCGTCATTGTCAATGGGAGATGTATGTGTGACTTCACAAGGGCAGCGTCTGACCCCAAGGAGACTGGCAGTGCTCATAGGGAGGGTATTGTTTGCACCGGACTCTTTGGAAGCCAAACTCCACCCATTCCAGGAGCAGTATCCCCGTCCTGGGCTGGAGCACTACCAACCCAGGTGGAGAGAGGGAATATTCTGCTCCAAAAGGCCCCTGTTACTTTATTCCTCCTGCCTAGCATAATTCTCAGCCTCTTCTCTTCTGTGTCTGATCTCCCTCTGGTCAAAGTCATAGCTGAAGCAGGGAGACAAGGACTTGGATTATCTTGATTTTTATTCAGAGAAAATGTAAATAATCAGAGAAATAAAAGCTGATAAGATGCCGTAAATGCGTAATAGGGAAAATATGAAATAACACCCTTTCCGTACACAGTGAGGCAGAAACTGATGCTCTGAGCCTTGTGCGTGACAGGACAGGGCTGAAGCTCCTGAAGCACAGAAAAACTCCAGTACCACAAAAAAAGCCACTGCTGAGCCTCCGAGGGTGAGGACTGGACTGATGAGCAGTGCGGAGTAAGACCCCAGTGCGTCTCCACGCCTGGGAGGAAGAGGATGGTGCTTGCGCCTTTGTGCCACGCTGGCCCAATCTCACCATAGGTTTGTCATTTGGGCCCTGCTCCACGTTTCCAAGAAGTGAGATTAGGTTAACAGAATCTTAATGGGCGAGCATCTAACTTTTGAAAAATTCTATACATGAAGATGGACTCCTCCACCCTCTTTTATTGGTGGTGCTAGTGATGGTGCACATCCAGGTATTTTTGCAAAACAAAACAAAACAAAACAAAACAAAACAAAACAAAACACCCATCCCAGCAGCAGACCGCTTGTTAGCAGGGCTGTGTGGATAGGAATTTACTGTGTATCATTTACTCACTGGGGACACTGCCTGGAAACGGGGCCTGATACATTTTCCCGCCACCATCTCTCAGAGGCTGTGAGGATCAAATGAGATGATGTCCACCATGGTGGTAAAAGATTATTTATTAAAGAAGGGTGAGGCGTTAGCTAGTGACGAGTCAGCAGTAGGCGTGTGCATATTTACTGAGCCTAAGTCTGTGTTTTAGTTCCTTTCAAGGTGACTTTATTTTATCATTTGATATCAAAATTACAAGGCTTCACAAACTCCGACCTTACCCATGGAAATACCATTTTCTTGTTAAAATCCCATTCACCTAGAAAGCCAAGTATCCACTCTTTTTCTCCCCCCACCCCCTTTAACATTTTGTTTCCTCCTTTCCAACCCCCTCCCGCCCTCCTTTTTTGGCTCAGTGCAATCTGAGTACCACTTTTCTGGGAAAGCCTGATATTCTGACTTCAGTTTTGTAATTTAATGATGGAGAATTTCCTTAGTAAACCAAATTTAGAGTCCTAGAATGCTTATCTTATATCCAGACCTTGAACATAAAAGGCATTTTCTACCCGCAATTGTTCATTTAATGAGCAATTGCAGAGTGCAGGCCGGTTGAGGGATTGAGCTATATGCACTATTATTGCAAGAAGTATTCCGAAATACCAGAAATAGGACGTAAGCTCTGATCAGGGAGACTACGAGCACAATTACCTTCTTTTCAAATCCTTCTGTGACACTGCGGGAGGAAAAAGGACTTTGAAACTTGAAAGGAAAGAGCTTGCTTTCAACCTCAAAAGCTAGGAGGAAGGGCTCTGAAATTTGCTCAGAATTCCCAATTCACCATTAGCCTGTTTCTTCCTTTAGCCTCAAGGCATTCTCTGCTTTTTGAAAAGATGTTAAGAAATTCAGTCACAATAGAGAGCCTAGTTTTGAACATGTTTCACTCGGTCCATTGAGGTCTGGGCTCCAGCCTTTGTGTGGGGTGAATTGAGCTGAGAGGCTAGCTGGTTGGAGAGAGGCGAATGAGGAGTCGCTGTGCAGTCGCAAATTCTGGCAAAGAAAAAAAAAAGCTCACCCCTTCCTTTATTTTACACGATGCATTCCTGTACAATCCTGCTAGTGGCAATATGTGGAGCTGAGCCTGTCCCTAAGTCAATACGGAGTACTTGGTTTATAGCAACTCTTGTGAAGTTTGTCTTGTAATTGAAGCTGCTGTTGACCTTGCTTGGGGACCATTTGTAAAACCGTTTATTTAGCATAAACTGAAATAATAAACCCTCCTTCTCCGGGGCCGATTGTGATAGGGTGACATTAGTTTGATTTAATGATTAGCCGCCTGACCCTTCTGCTGGAGAGAGCTGCTTGAATAGGGAGAGTTCACGCCGAAGCACTCGCAAAGAATACTAATGAGCTTGTTAAATTTAGCATGGCTCCAACCACTTTTAATTCCTCTAATGGGAGCCTGGGAGGAGAGGGAGAGGCAGAGGCAGAGGCAGAGACAGAGAGAGGCAAAGAGAATATTCCTAGAGGGTCTGCACAGCTAGAGAAAGCTCCCCAAGAGAAGTTTGCAGAAAGTAGCTAGCCATAGCTCGGGCACTGAGTTGTAAGTATGATTTGCTCTCTTAGCCTCTGTGGCGTCCAGGTCTGGGGCGAGAGAGGAGTAATGGTATTAAAATGGGATTGCGGGGGTGGGGTGGGGTGGAGGGTCAGCTGAGCATCTATGTTAAGGAAAGGGATGGCGAGCACGTGTGCAGTGAGCTCCTCATCAGCCCGTTTATTTAAGTGACAGGGAGTGTCCCTACTTAGGGATGCCCGGCAGAGTTTGGTATTTACATTGAAGAAAATCATTTGAAACTTTTTTCTGAAGTCCCATGCAAAAAGGAGCGTGCTTCCTCGTTTGAAATGACAAACTGCTAGGGAGTTTAGAAGCCGGCATTCAGCAGCGCATGTTTGAGTCTTGCTTCATGCGGCAGGATTACTTTGTGCAGACCTTTATGATCAACATCCTAAACACTGTCTGCAGTGAAGCGGCTTTTGATTTTTCTGAGTTGCTGGCACCGAGAGTGCCCGAATCCATGACTGGTGCTTTTGGATGAGTGTGGAAAATCTAGGGCAGCTTCTAAAATGTGGTGCTTTGGGCAGCTGCTCCTTTGGGGGCAGGAGTTTGTTCATTTGCACTCAAACAAGGCTATATGTTTTTAAAAAAAAGGAAGTAAAAAATGTGGGATTGTGGTGACGGTAGTACGAATCCATTTTTTTTTCCTGAAAGTTTTTAGTGAATTGTGCATTTCGGTTTGACCTCTGGGTGTGCAGCTGTTAAGCAGAGAGGAGCTCGAACAGTTGCTCTGTGTTTGGCTGTTAAAGTCCATTGGCAGATGCTTTGGGAGCAGTGGGCTGTTTGCTTACATTTTTGCAGCCGACTTCTGCTTGTTGCCATGGTGGACACTGTGTTTCTGTCAATAATTTGGCCTGGCGTATCCTGTCTGCACTGACTCTCAAACTTTATTGAACAGCTCGGCTCAGCTGAACAAGATGAGACAGCTTTGGTCTTTTTGGCTTGCTGTAGTGGTTGCTGAATTCATGCGAGCAGGCAGGAATATAGCTTGCAAAGTTTCTCTCTCCCTGTATGCACAGTGCTTTCAAGACTGGTAGCTGTTTGTATTCAGAAGCATGTGTACTGTCAGGGTTTTATCTGTGAGAGCATCAAAAGCAACTCTGCATGAGATAAAGTTCATAATGAAATTCTTGTCTGCTGGAATTTTCTCTTTTTTTGGTGGGGGGAGTGTTAGGTAGAAATGTTATAGCACCAACTACTGTAGAATGTACTGGTGAATGTTTCCACATTAAAAACCATTCTTGCCTGCATCTAATTTTACGAAAGGGAATAACTTATTTTCTGTATGAAATATTTGAGCTTTGGTAACTTCTTGTTATAATTTTAATATTCGCACATGTTGGGATTA
Source organism: Dasyprocta punctata (assembly GCA_004363535.1). Taxonomy (NCBI): domain Eukaryota; kingdom Metazoa; phylum Chordata; class Mammalia; order Rodentia; family Dasyproctidae; genus Dasyprocta; species Dasyprocta punctata. The sequence goes on along the minus strand of RJWM01004955.1, from coordinate 10,591 downwards.
CTTATAGAAAGCACCATGTAGCTAACAGGCACCCCCTTTTCAAATCCTTCTCTCCTGTCTCCTGGTTCCTTCTCCTGGGAGGTTGAGGGGAAGGACTGGAGGAAAGGGGGAAGGCCCTCTGCTCAAACTACACCGATGATTCAATTATTGGTGAAGTTGGATTCACATGCCCATCATAGAAACACATCATTTCAAAGAAACTTGAGTTTATTATAGGGATGTAGTTTTAAGGGAAGAAAAGTTAATTTCTTCTAGGAAGATTAAGTCAAGGAAATCCTGTTTTAAACCTGGAACAGATTAGGAGAGCTTGGTTATTCATCTTTCCCAGAGAATGCTAATTATGTGTCAGAACCCCCCCTACCCCCCAAGGGTTTCCTAGCTCCCAAATGAAGGTCCATTCTACAGAACGTGCACCCCTGTTAGAAGCTCATTTCAGGTTGGAATTTAAAACAAAGGTTTTACACAGAGTGCAAATTAGTGGAAAATATGACTTGATACATTTGCAGGTTGTAGAAATTTTTATAAAACTGATGTAAGTTTTAGTGTTTTTGACACCCTTTTGGGTTTATATAACTGCAAAGCCCTGGTCCTATGGTTTGCAACCTCACTGCTAATGAAGTACAAGGGTGGACTGGTGCCCCAAAGTGTTAGTCTGAAGGGAAAATAAAAATGTAGGGATTTTTGCAGTTTTGTTTTAAAATTACCAAAAGCATGATTTCAATTGCTTTTGGAAAGATTAATGTGAAACCGTGGGGTTATGCCAATTTTTGTGCTGTTTTAGTTGTTACTTGATAGATTAAACTTGTAACGTATGCCTTAATTACAAGTTTCTGGGTGAGGATTTGCACGATTTGCACAAAACAGTACTAAAATAATATTTCACAGTTACCTTCTAGCAGTCAGCAAGTTCAGTGTAAAGACCAAAACGTACCTCATTGTCAGTTCTGCTTTGCAAGTCATTTGCTAGGCTAAAACAGCTCATTGCTTGTTTTTCAAGTACTGCACATGGGCAGAAAGACTGAAGTTGCTACTGGCTTTAGGTCCTTCAAATCCTTAGTCCACATAAAATAGTATTCGTTATTTTTGGTCTGTATTTTTATGGACAGGCTGTGTGTGTGTGTGTGTGTGTGTGTGTGTGTGTGTGTGTCTACTTTCTTCCAAATTTGCAACAAGCTATGAAACTTCTATGCCCAGTTTTTCTGGTTTTGGGAGGCATTTAGCTAGTTATCTCTGCTTTGTTGGTTGCCTTGAAGATGAGATTATAACCTAGGATAAGATGTGTTTAAAATGTGTCCATCTAAACTGGAAAACTATATATATATCCTCCAAATACAGCTTTTGGTTTTTTACTTTTGAGGTGAGGACTGTGAAACCGTTTTTGAAATAGATGTCTCGGTGATACCTAGGTATCTTCGTGTCCATCAGCCCTTACTGCCTGGGCACAGCCTGTTGATTAGATGCGGAGCTTACTCTGAGGTGCAGAGTCGAGTGTGTGTGTGTGTGTGTGTGTGTGTGTGTGTGTGACTAGAAGAGATGAATTGGGCCACATGCCCTGAGCTTACCTACCAGGACTGGTTTAATTTTATGGGTTGGTCACATTTGCAGAGAGCACTAATGGATAGACAGGAAGTTCTCACAGATCAAAGGGAGTCGAAGTACAAGGGAACTGGATACCAATTCTGCATGGAGTTTCTTCCATATGTTTCTTACCTGTGTGGAGAAATGTGTAGACAGGTACCGACATCACCGGAGCCTTTCTCCTCCCCACTGCAGTGTCCCACACCTGGACTGCAGTCTCAGTCCCTTTTCCTGCTGGTGTCCTGGGGTCATGAGTCAGCAGCAGGAGGAAGCATCTCCCAGGAGGGCCTGCAGGTTTGCGCCATTGGCATCTTTCTGTCCCTTGACACCATGGTTTTTCAGTTTCATTCCTGCCTCTGCTGTTAAGTCTCTTGGTGGGCTATAAATCTGACTACCAAAAAAATAAAAATAAATAAATAAACATAAAAAGCCTGGGGAACTTTTGGATCACTTCCTAATAGGTCATTTACTAAGAAACAAAAGCCAGGCATCCCTAGAGCCACCAACAGCCCCACTGGGCAACTGGACTTCTCAACTGTGTTTCCTCAGGTGCACAGAGGGCAGCTGGGTAGCCATGGGCTGAGGCTGGAGAAACTCACGGCCCCACTGGGGACCTGTGAGATACTGGCACTTCCACGTGGAGAGCTGCCTGGGCAGAATTCGCCATGAGCCTGAAAATCCCTCCCTGTATATTCTGAACCCTCATTCGTAGGCAGTTTTGTCTTACAAATATCCCATTATAGGTGTGTAGCATGCACTGTTGCCAGGAAGGTTAAAGCGGCTTCCCTTTGGAATAGGAAAAGAGAGGGAGACCACTGATGACTTTTTTTTTTTTTTTTGGATTGCTCCTTAATGTGGCTTCTAAAATCTTTCATTCTCCTTCTTTCTATAGAGGATGAAAGTCCTGGACAGATCTATCACCGAGAGAGGAGAAACGCAATCACAATGCAGCCACAGAGTGTGCAGGGGCTCAGTAAAATCAGCGAGGAGCCTTCGACGTCCAGCGACGAGAGGGCCTCGCTGATCAAGAAGGAGGTCCATGGGTCCCTACCGCATCTGGCGGAGCCCTCCGTTCCCTACCGCGGGACTGTGTTTGCCATGGACCCCAGGAATGGTTACATGGAGCCTCACTACCGTAAGTGCTTTTTGCCCATGGGCATTTGCTCAGGAGCCATGGGGAAGGCCATGAGGGGTGTGTGTGTGTGTGTGTGTGTGTGTGTGTGTACACATGCGTGCATGTGCGTGTATTGCTCTGTGAATTACTGGCTTTGTATAATTTATAAAAATGCTTAACTTTCTTTCTACTTTTTTCCTACTTCTACTCCTTGCCCGTTCCTCTTCTAAGAGAGAGGCATTTTCTTACCTGCCTGAGCCATTTCAGGCCTTTTTTATGGGTGGCCTTCAGAGAGCTGCTTCATTCCTGGTAAATGTACATGGACCTTTCCTAAGAACCGGAACCAGATTGGCTCCGTGCAAGGAAATGCTGCAGGAGAAAAATTGGTTGGTGGGGGAAGTTATTAAAGCAAGCTGCGTTAGAAGTCTTTAATGACAACTGTTTTCATTTTTAATGATTTTCAATTTAATGATTTTGGCTATTCCCGTGTTTAATGGTTTGTTAAAGCAAACCTCTTTTAGCAAGTCGGTGCTACATTTATTAACATGGAAGATTTTTTTCTGACCCACACTCTTTTTCTTTCACCAGAGATGTTGGAAGCTCCTTTTCCAGCCCCAACAAAAAGTTTAGGAAATTGACCAGAACTCTGAACCCAAGTATACAATGGTTTTCTCCAAAGAAAGGATGCAAAAAATATATATATAAGTGTTTGGTTTATTTCTGGCCTGTTTCGAGTTTTAAAAAAAATACAATTTGGTGGTGGGATAATGAAGTTCATATTGAGGTGCCAAAGCAAGCAGCTCTTAATTACAGATTTATCACCTTGCCAGGATTCAGACTTGCCATTTAACCTTCCTGGCTCCAATTCCAGATGATCCATTGAGCTCCAGAGAGGGGGACTGGTTTGTGTTTCCCCTTTTCCACATCATTCAGAAATTTTAGTGTTGTAAGGCAAAAGGTCATTAGCCAGATGACTGATTAGTGAGGACAGCTGATTAGTGCATGGTTTGGTGTTTTTTTTTTTTCTTTTTTTTTTTGCCCAAGAAAAGTGCCCAGGATAAAAGCTAATTTCATCCCTTCATTAGTTGGCTTGCAGTGAAGGGGAATGCGCGCCTATCAGATCAAAGGGCCTTGGAAAAACCTTAAGTCTCAGCCACTGCCTCTTTCCCCTACCAGATTATATTGTTGGGAAAAAATGGGAGCTGCATTATGTTTTAAGTGGCAAGGGTGCTTTTTAAAGAAGTGGTCAGAAGTATGGAAGCCAAGGTCTGTGGCTTCTTCCAAGGTTTTTAAAAAAGGCTACTGCTTCTCTATTTGAAAAATGCTTATCATTCTTATTGATGCAGAGGTGGTTTCTATAGATACAGAAATAAGGAGGCAATGTCCGGGTCATGGACTCTTGCTTTCTTCATTTAAGGTTTTTTTGTTTTGTTGTGTTGTGTTTTGTTGTTTTCCTTTTCTGTTAGGAATGAAGATTTTTAAAATAGTGTTAGTTGGCTTTTCCTCTGAGCACATTCCAAAATTTTCCAGAGTGTATTTTTATTTGCGAGCCTCTTTTAGAACCAGGGCTTCCCACCTCCTTCCTACCTGGATTTATATACCCTGCCAGCACACTGACTTTTTTTCTTTTTAATAAAGTCTAGCTGCTTGCCCACAAGCTCTCTGTATTGTTTCTGTCCTTCTGTGTGAACACAAACTTTTCCCATCGCATATTGATGTTTTGTTTTCCTTTCCAGATGCCCACTAATTAGTGAGGTATTTAATTAGTCAGGACAGCTGATGAGCACATCTCTTTTGGCTGCAGGTAGTGGGCAGAGAACCGTTAACTTTCTGTGCGCATACAATTGGCAGCTGGATCTTGGTTCATTTGTTTTAACGGTTTCTGGCTCTGTCCTCCACTGGTCACTGGCAGGGTTGGCTGTTTCTCCACCTGGAACCTCCTCCTCTCTCACGGGTCTGTTGAGACCTGCAGCCTGGAACTCTAGTGGAGTACCGACTAACACTGGGCACTGGAGAGTAGGATTTGAATTCACTTATTGTACCTCAGTTTTGAAGGCTCACCACCCTTAAATGGTAGTACTTCAGTTTTCCCCAGTATATTGTTTGAATCAGCATTAAAATTATGAAGTAACTTACCAACAAGGTAAGTTGTCTGTAATGAAATGTAAGTATAATTTTACCGTGCTATCTCAATGTACTTCCTAAACTGACCCAAATAAACTGGACCATTATGTGGATAATAGGAAGAGGGAATCCTGCACATGGCAGCTTGGCTTGGGATGCTGGGAATTTGGACTCAAGTTCCAGTTTTTCACTTGCTGCCTGGGTGACCTTGACCAAGTATGCTGACCACTCTAAGAATCATTGCCTATCCCTTGAGTAAGGGTCCTTGGCATGACTGTGTCCTGGTGTTCTTGTGTGATTTGGGACAGTGCAAATGAAGTCTTAAGTAAAACCTCTAGTACATAGTAAGAGCCTCAGAATTATTAAGGTAGCTCTCTTCCTCCTTTCTCCTCTTTGCTTTTTCTCTCCCCTCACCACCATCACCAGGTGGTTAGTTCATTCTCTAAACCAAGGGATTTCTGCGAGTGTTGCGGTGATGTTCGGTTCAGTGTAGCCTGTCTTTTTGCAGGCTCCCTGAAAGCAGTGTTTTCATAAACATAGATCAGTAAAAAGTGAGTTAGAAACCCCAGGAAAAGACTTGAGATTGTTAGAATTCTGTCCTGACTTTCCCAGACATAATCCTTTCTCATCAAACTTCAGTAGATCAATTATAATTGTTTTCTAGTTTGTAAGGAAAAACATCATGAAGCTTTTACAGGCATTTGAAGAGTCTTAGCCGAAAGTGTTTTATGTAACAAATGCGGACTTAATAAATACAGAAAAATAGAAAGGTGCAGTATTATTTAATTCATATCAAATAATGTAAAGATATCTAAAGCTAAGCCTTTAGATTCAGATAAGATATAACTTTACTTTTTTTTTGTTTTTTGAAGGTTCTAACTGCTGCAAAACATTGTTTAATCTCCTACTGGTATCACAAGCATTTTTTTTTTAGATACTTGGTGATAAAATCTACTTGCCTCATATGAATTTAATTAGCCAAGCAAAGCTAATGACTGATGTGAGCTGAAGGTGATCAGTTTCCTAAGAATTTTTTTTTTTTTTGTGTGTGTGTGTGTGTATTTGAAAAATATCCTCTATTTACAAGTCATAAAATTCTGATGAGATTTGTCCTGGTCTTCAGGACTGACCACAGCCCACGTGCACTGCAGACCTGCAGATGCTCAAGGTCAAGAGACATCCTAGTGGGCGACTGCCTTTCCCTCCAGCTGTTTGCCAGCACAGTTGGAAAGAACAGACTCCTCCAACCTTGCGTCCCTGCTCTGGGAGTCCGCGCACTGATTCCTTCATTTCTCTGTGGTTGGAAAATGTAGACTTTTCAAGATGCCTAATTTGTGCTTCTATATATACTGACTTTGTATTTCTAAAGTGTGGGTAGGCTTCCTGTAAGACTGGAAAAGAGACCCCCACCCCCCTGTTTTTTTCTCCTTCAGAAGGACATCTGTAAGATTTTTATTGCGCAGGATTTTATTATACTTGGATACACAATGTTGCATCTTCACAAATTGTTGTTAGGCACAGTTCAATGTATTTTAGGTTTTGTGGGTTTGATTTAAAAAAAAATGAAAAAAAGAAAAGAAAACTGAGGGATAGTGGGCACTTCAAACATCCACCACATATGTTTGGAATAAAATCCTCAGAGGGGGCGCAGGGGTGTTCTCTCATGAAGGGTCGCTGTGTGTGGACAGGCTGTATATCAAGGCAAGAACACAGCAGCCAGCCGTGTAGCTCAGACGTGGGGTGGTGCTGACAGTCTCTGGGCTATAGGACCACTAGTGCTTTATAATTTGGGAAACTGTAGGGGGCTGAATTTGGGGGTCTGATATGCTTCTCTTGCAGTCAGAGAGAGAGAGAGAGAGAGAGAGAGAGAGAGAGAGAGACCTCCATCTCCTGTCCAAAGATTTCTCTGCAGATTTTTCTGTACCTGTTCCATTTGTAACCAGATATTTCAGACCACCATTACCCCCTACTTTCAGTTACTGCTATGCATTTATTGTTTTATAAACTTGCAAAGGCAGGTGACATAATAGTTCAAGCATTCCTATACGCTGACCGACATTGAACTTTTATTCTTTTCCCGTTTACAGAAAGCATGTATTTCACTGTCTTCCCTCTGACTGTGAAGAGTCTAATTTTCAAGCTGTCCCTGCAGGGATCTTTGTGTGAAGTTCTTTGCACCCCTAGTTCTGCTGTTCAAGGCCTCTGCTGGTTTGGTTAACGGGCTGGCGGCATGGCCAAAAAAAAAAAAAAAAAAACGATGCTTGCTTTTCCAAAAGCCCAGGTCCCTTTTACAGTTTTATAGCTGTGTGAAGACTGTTTTTGCCTCTGCCCCCCAACTGCTCCCAAGCAATAATTCCTCATGGAAAATGTGATTCATTCCTTCATGCAAATGCTTTGATTGAAAACACACTGCTGGTATTCTTCCTTATGTTTCCCAGCTCAAATGACAGAACTATTAGTTGCTAATTAGCAAAACCTGAGGAATTAGCTGAAAGAAAAGAAACTGAATTTTTAATTGGCTTGCATTTATTTTCGGTAAAAAGCTGTTGTGCTGAGCCCACTTGCATTCTTGTGTGCTAAAAAAATGCAAATTTTTTCCCCCTACCTGTCTGTCTTTTTATTAGGTGACTTTCTACACCCCTTAGAAATACATCTTGTGAGTGAGGAGAAGAGGATGTGAATTTTACATATTTAATAGGTGCACCTGCTCACATTTCTGTTACTATCCCAGTGTCATCTTGAGACTATGAGAGATGAAAATGCCCACAAGGCACAAGTGAGGGGTTTGCTGTGGACCAAACTGCAAAGGCAGTGACAGTTCCCTGAGCACATAGTTCCACTCATCCAGACTGTCTTGGACCTCTTTGAGAACACTGATGGGCCAGGCAGGATTTTTTTCCTTTGAATACTACATTTTCTTTCTAGAAACTCCGATGTTGGATCAGACTCTAGGGCTTTGCCAGGCATCTTATTTTGCTCTTAGCATTGAATTGTAGGGGGAGCTGGGGATGGGTGAGGAGGTCCACATAAATCTTTGGACCTTTGCATAACTTTTACATATGAGTTTTAAGAATAGTTCCCTGCTTTTGCTTGTCTTTGTCTTAAAAATTCAATATAATGACCTGGCTTTCTTTCATCAGTCCAGGTAATGTTTTAAGACTAGAAACAAGTCTGGCGTGGTGGCACATGCCTGTAATCCCAGAACTCTCGGCAGCTGAGGCAGGAGGACTGTAAGTATAAGCCTGGCCTGGACAATTTAATGACTTAGGGAGACCATATCGCAAAATAAAAAATAAAAAGGAGCTTGGGATATAGCTCAGTACAAAGTGCCTGGGTTCAATCTCCAGTACTAAAACAAAACAAAACGAAACAAAAGAAAACAAAACAAAATGCTAAAACTAGAAATAGAGACAACAAGCCACTTCTGTGGACCTTTAAAGAGCTCCATTGCATGGAACTTTGAATAAAGCAGTGGAAAGGTAGTGTTAATACTTAGCGTTCAGATTTGAGCTCTTGCTAATGAGTTTTGGCTAGTCCTGTGCCTGACATGGTTTCAATTCTGTGTATTTCAGTTTTGGGAGGCCATGGGTGAATCTGGAACCCACACCATTGAGACAAGTACGGGAACATTTGGAAAAATCGGTTACTGAGTTTATCCCTGAATTTTTGGGATACAGTTATTAGAGGGGGCTGGGGAAGATCACGCTATTGAGACAGAGAAAGAAAGGTGAAGGAGACCCTGTTTTCCAGGGAAGATTATGTAGCCTGTTGGCAGCCCAGTCCTGCCTTTTTGTTGGACCTCTGGCGTCCATCCTCTTGTCCCTTCTCAGGCAGACTTGGCTCCTTTTGGCCAAAAACCATGTTTTCTGCTCATGCGATTACCTTTCCTGGACTGGTTCTTTGCTTCCTCCCTTGCCTTCGTCTTCTCCCTCTTCTGTTGTTTAGTTTTGTTTTGTTTTTGTTTCTGTCTCTGTTTTTTTGAGATATGGTCTCACTGTGTAGTCCAGGTAGACTTTGAATTCACTATGCAGCTAAGGCTGACCTTAAACTCCTGGCGATCCTCCTGCCCAGCTTCCTGAGTGGTGGACTTACAGACCGGCGCCACCATGCCTGGCTGTCTTCTCCCTCTTCTTCATGGCCTATTTAAAGTACCGTCTTTCAAAGATGCTTTCCTGCTCTTGGAGCTGAAGGATCGTGCAGTTCCCGTATAGACACATCTTGACTGCTTCCCTGTGCTGTCCCTGTGTGACTGTAAGGTCTCCTTTAGCATAATGCTGTTAGTCCCAGGGCAGTGTTTGAGCTGCCTGAGCATGCGCACACCCGACATGATGTTCTAGGTGGTCCTTATCCATAGCCTGCCCCGTAGAGGCAACTTTTGGCAATCAGAAGAGATGAAGGTGCTTCCGTAGTCTTCTCTTACCAGGCTTGGTTGAAAACTGTGGTATGTGTTTAAATAAGAATTCATTATAGTGAAGACACATTGCCACGAGTCTCCCTCAAAACACCCCCACCCTCACTTCAAACACACCTACCCCGTGATCCTCGCTACTTTTTGAAGCAGTTCTGGAAGTCCTGTTTCCTGCACGTCTCTTTATAAGATGTGATCAAAACATGGTGCAATCTGCTGCTGAGCGCCATCTGACAGAAAGGTTGGCTCCTAAAAACATAATACTGTGACCTCTTCCACCTCGTTCACCAGATCTGGCACTGTGTGACTCCTGGCTCTTCCTCAAATTCAAAAATGACTGTAAAAGGAAACCCTTTGAATCCGTTCACTACATCGAGGCAACAGGGACAGCACAACTAAAGATGCTGGTAGTTAGTCACTGTGTACAACCTTTGATTTGGACTCAGCCATCCAGCCTTCTCGAGCGTAGGCAAGATGCAAAAGTACAGTTGAGACTGTTGTACATTTGTATACGGTACATTTCTAAATCCTCAACACTGTCTGCCTCCAGACATATGCTGCTTTTAAAGCTGTTGGGATTCTCCTGAGAGGCATACTATCTGTCCCTTTAGGATAAACTGACAGTTTATTCATAAACTAGATGAGGACCCTCCTGTGAGATTAGCACAAGTGAGGCACTTCTCTTTCCTGTGACTCCATCTAAAATGGGACAGGGAGTTAATTTTCCTGTAGTTAAGGTTTCTTTGCCCCTTTCCACATTTTCCCATGGTTTATCTTATGCAGAGTCACTTCCAGATGCCATGATTCTGGTGGCATCATCCCAACTTGCTAGTGATCCTCTTAAGAGTGTGGTCTATGTTTGGGACCCTTCATCAACAGCTCAAGTTAGGATCATGAGTCCAGTTGTTAAAGATTCTGTGTAGCTGGGTGTGGTGGTACACGCCTGTCATCCCAGCGGTGTGGGAGGCTGCGGGTCAGGGATGTAGATGTAGCTCAGTGTGATGCCCAGGGTTCAAGCTGCTAAAAAAAAGAAGAAAAAAGAAAAACATTGATTCTAATTGGCACCCACCCAAGAGGCACTTTCCTGTAGTTCCTTTTAGTTTCTTCTCCTCCCTCCTTCCCATTTTTTACCTCCCTTCACTTCTTCCTGGAGCAGGAATGGAAAGGGGGCAACTCTAACCACATGGCCGCAGCCACCTCCTAACAGCTTTCCCTCCTGTTTCCTAATGGAGGCAACATTATCTCAGGCCCTCCTCCTTTTTCTTGTATAATTAAAGAATGTTACCTTTGATGTCTCTTGAAAGCTGCATCGCCCATCCTCCTTTCGCTTTCTTGATCTTGTATCTGTAAATTTGTGCTGTGCCTTC
>RJWM01004954.1:0-93312 GCA_004363535.1 Dasyprocta punctata | reverse complement strand
ACAGAGAGAGAGAGACAGAGAGAGAGAGAGAAGGGGGAGGAGAATAAAAACTATGGAAGAAGGAAGGGGCGAGGACATTGTGAGAGAGCAGAGAACAAGGTTGCCTGACTAGTTTGAAAGGTTCTGGAAACAAAGAAATGATCCCAAGGCATTGGTCATGAATGGAGGTTCCTTCTCAAGCATTTGTGCGGGCAGCCATCTGCTGTCTGTCTAAATTTCCTTCTGGGCTTTCTTGTTAAATACATCAACTCCCAAGACAGCAGTTACAAAAGTAAATGAGAATTCCCTGCAGAAAATGAATCAATTCTGAGTTCATTAGGGAGTTTGTAGGAATGTGGAGGGAAGCAGAGGTTGTGTGTGTATGTAGGGTGTGTGTGTGTGTGTCTGTCAAGGAGATGACTGAATATGCTATGGGAGTGAATGATCAGTTGTGAAACACTGAGTGAGCTGATGGAAAGCTGTTAGGTCCAAGTGTTGATCTATAGCAGTGATTCTCCACCAGGGGCCATTTTTGCCTCCCAAGAAAGTTGGATGTGTCTGGACACATTCTAATTTTCATGCAGGGGTCAGAGGGTAAAATGCTGCTCAACACCTACTCCGCACACAGCAGCACCAAGGATCACCCACTCCAGATCAACAGTTCACAGGCAGTGAGAAACCTGGTGTGTGCTCCCAGAGATGTGTGTTCAGACTGGGATTTTACACTCGCTAGGTTGTGTGTCCTTGCATGAGTTACTTCAAAGTTTTGTGTTTAGTTTTTTTTTCCCCACTGGTAAAATAGGGATACTGTTATTTTCCAGCATAGTGTATATAAGAATTAAATGATATTCCAACACAGTTAAGGCATATTATGCACAGGGACCGACTCCCCACAGTGAAAACAAAGGCATGATAGTAAAAATAAAAACAAAATTAAAAAACAAAAAATAATTAAATGAGATTGAGAATATTATAAAAGAACAAAAAGAAACAAACACTAGATTATATTCAACAGATGTTATTTTCTTTTGCTTTTCTCCAGGATATAAATCTGGAGCTAAGTAGAACAAAACAATAACAAAGAATGAATAAGATATACTCTATTTTCTTCAACACTGTATGTGGAGGATGGTACCCTTTCCACACTACATAAAAACACAAGCAAACACATAAATAAATATATAAATAAAATAAAGTTCTCTGGGAATTGAATGGGGAAATTTTTTCTTGCTTGTATATATTAACCAATAAAACATAGCGGTTTAACTGCTTTACACATTTATATGACCAGTTTCAATGGGTTTTTTCTTTCCTAAAACCCCTCAGTAATATTCCCATGTATAAGAATAGTTCCCTTTTATTCATGATTGATAGTACATGTAACATATTTACTACTATATTTCTGTCGGAACCACAATTTTTGGAAACCAATGATGATGGCTCAAATGATAAGAGGCACAGGTAGTTATTCAGAGCTTGCTAGAGAAGAGAAGAAAAACAAACATCACTCGCATTTGGCAAAGATTCAGAGCCAGGAGTAGAAGAGGAGTTTTGTAGAAATAAGAGATGTTTGCAGATATTTCCTGACTAGAGGCATTGGCAGGGGTAAGCTGGAAGCTTACTAACCACAAGTAGGGCATCCTGTGAAAGTGGGTAGGGAAATATACTCAGCTTTCTCTGGCTGGTCCTAAATTGGAAGCAAGGACGCAAATCACAGAAGCTTCCAATTATTGATCAGACCCTGACGGTTTTGAGGCTGAAGGCCAGAGGGATTGTGCCTTAGTTTCCTGAGCTAGTTGCTGAAGGTCGTTAAATTGTATTTTAATAAATAATCTGACTGTTGGGCATTTGTGCGTTCAGTTGTTTAGGCTCCTTGGAGAGCATAACCGTGTTTGTCCTGTTCTACTTGCAAAGCTGAGCTCAACAATGAAAAGCAACAGCGAATAAGATAAAACAAATGAAAGCCTAAGAGTAAAGATCTTGAAGTCTAAATTATATTCTTCCCATTCCTCCTCATTGTGGAGTAATTATAGATTGGGGTAACAGCTGAATAATCAAAATAAAGGTAGCCTTTTTCATATCCAAAGTCACACGAATCTAAAAATGTGCTCTTTTCAGGCACTAAAAATTTACTGAACACAAATGTCATCCTATGCCTACGAAAATTTCAAATTGCATTGATGGACATAGATTTTATGATAAAATAATTACAGATTTCTGCTCTTGTTTGTGCTTGTGATTGGACTAGATTTTCTCTCAAACCTCAGCGCATGGAGGGCAACTCCGAACAGGGCCCAGTGTTCTCCATTTGCTGTTAGGACAGAGTTCATTCAGAAGGATACCAAGGCTTCATTTGAATAGGGGTCCATGCATGTGCATGAAATTGCTACAGTTTAACGAAACACAAGGCAGAAAGTAAATTCAAGCTATCATCAGAATTCACGCAAAAGGGGTTGGGAATAGTTTTGGTTTCTCCCCAACCAGAGTGAAAAGACCTCACAACACATGAAGAATTTAATAGAGAGCTAAGATGATCCCCTAATACACAGGACAAAAAGCACACATTCAGAAAAAAATAAAATAAAATAAAGTGGATATACTGGACTTCATCAGAATTTAACATATTTTCTTTTCAAATGATACTGTAATAAAATATAAATGAAACCCAGAGACTGAAAACAAAGGCTTGCAAAAACAAATACCCTACAAAAGCCCTGTGCCTAGAATACAAAAAGAAGTCCAACAATACAACAATAAAAAAACAATAATCTCCCTCCCAACACATTGCACACTTTCTCAAAGAAGATACATGGATAGAAAATAAGCCCATTTTTAAAAGAAAGATTCTCAATATCATTTCTCATTAACATTAGGCAAAATAAAAATCAAAGTAGTATACCTTCTACCTACTTATGAGAATGGACAAATTTAAAACAACTTCTTACACAATGTTAGCAAGGTGGCAGATACTAAAATTTCCATACACTGTTGCTGAGAATGCAAAATGGTACCATTATTTTTAAAAAGACTTGAATATTTTAAACAATTTAAACATGTGTCTGTAAAATGGCCTAGCCATTCTACAATTGTGCAAAGGGACTATAAGCAAATGTTCACATGAAGGCTTGTATGCGATAGTGGTTAATTTTTTGGCATACTAGTTTTATCAACAGGTGATGAAATGAATAACTTGTAGCATGGCCATTCGACATGAATTCCACTCAGCAAGTAAAAGAATTTACCATTGCATATAGCAACATAGGTGCAACTCAAAATAACTGCAGAGGTTGAAATTAGCCAGATAAAAACGTATTTATTTGCTTCTATCTATGAGAAGTATTTTTTAAAATACAAAATAACCTATTATGAAGGAAAGCAGATCAGTCCTTTCCTAGGAAAAAGGTGTGTGTGTGTGTGTGTGTGTGTGCGTGCACACACGCATGTGGGCACACGCATGCGAGTTAGTGTGACTGTATTATACCAGAATACATGGAAATTTTTGAGATGGATGGATATATATTGGCTGTAGTGATGGTTTCGTTACAGGCTGCTGAGTTAGTTAGAAATATTATAGGCAGTCAGACAGGGTAGGTCCCTTGAAGAAGCCAGCGCAGAAGACCAGATACCTTGCAACACTGGAGGAGACTGACACCTCTGCTGCAGGCCAGACCTCAACACAAAAGGCAAAACAAATGCAACCACACTCTCAGTATAAGCATCAGGGGTTGATATTTTAAATAGGTATGGATCACTTTGAGGAAGCCAGGAGTCACCATCCCAACCCCCTATAGGAAGAGTCACTGCTTTTTAAGCATACCCACTTTCTACATGACTCACTTCCCCATTTATCCCTGACTTGGTCAATTTTACCTGAACAATTAATCTTACTGGTTGACCGTGGTTCTGTCCCACCTCATGCCCACCTGCCTTGTGAGTTCCCATTTTTCCGCATTTTGGACTTGTCTCACCTCATGGTTTTGCTCTATGAAAGTCCCTAGAAAAGACAGAATCTTTGGCAACCCACTAGGGACCCCTTCTGTCTCTCTCTCAAACAGAAGCTTTCTTTCTGTCAATAAATATATTCTGCTCTTAACCGCCATTGTTTGGAAAATTCATTCTTAACACAAACTCTTACCAGACATCTAATAAGTCGGGAGTTTCATTCCCCTGCATCAGTTTCGTGTGCGCGTGCACATATACACGTGTGTGTGTCAAGACTTAGAAAAATTTTAAACATCAAATATGTGCACTGTATTATACATCAATTATAGTTTTACAAAACTAAAGAGGCATTTATCAAGTAAAATAAGTGCAAGAATTGAGGTAAGTAATCTATGGTCTTGGGGCATTCTTTTGGGGAAGAAAGGTATGATATAAGCCTTCAAGGACAAGTACAGCATATCTGGGTATAGTAATGGAAGAGGCATTTCTGGTAAGCTATACATAAGGTCACTGATATAATACACAAGAAGTCAGTTTTGAGTAACTAAGTAAAAAGTGACAAATGAGACAGAAGAGGTAAAACGGGTTCAGTGCTTGGATGGGTGTCATGCACATGAAGGTTCCAGCAGCAGAAGGACAAGATCAGGTTTGATTTCTGAGGAAGCTCACTATGCTACTGATGAGAGGAGGAAAGCAACAAAATTAAGAGAATGGCTGCCTGGATTGAAATGCTGTCTTTTCAAATGATCCTGTGAAGAAAACAAAATGAAAGCACACTAGAGACTGTGAATTGGAACGAAAATGGCATTACTTTTTAGACATTGAGGTAGGATGGGTTTGGTTATAAAAAGGGAAGAGAAATGTCAAGGAAAAAAGTTGAATTATTTTGAACCCCCCCCAAAGTAATCCATTATTTTTCCTTATATTCTACAGCTCTAGTGATTGATTCTTCTCTTTGAAATTCCCAAAATTATTAAAACATGGGTAAAAATGAGATGTATATGCTCATATTATGCATCTCTTTCATTTAAACAATAAATTCTTTGACACTAGTGTTGGTGGTTTTCCCAGCACTTAATTGCCAGCAAATATTATCACTTACAAAGTACAATGTCAGAAAATGCTTGCTATCCCCTAGCAACTAAATCAGAAATGTAGCTGTTCCTAATTGGGAGTGTTCAGCTACTTTTATTCTTTATGAAAAGTTTGTATCTTCCAATTCTCCTTGGTTTTATAAGATTATTTTATACTAAATTTATTCATCTTTTTTATTTTTACAAATTTATTCTTGTCTGTTCAACTGATAAAATTAACATTCTAAACAAGTATACTCTCTGTGTCAGTAATCAGAGAACTTATAACTGAATTTACAACAAGGTCAGCAATATTTGAGACATTTCTGTACAGAATTAAATACAAGGGATTGATATATCATGAGTGGCAGGTGATTTTCAGATCTAAGGAAAAACTTTTAATGGCATGAATAAATATGAACTCAAATGAAATATTTCAAAATTACAAATTACAAATTATATGCAAAATTAAATTTCAGTTTTAGAAGAGGTTGAATATAGATAGTCTTACTGTCAGTAATTTTAGTATGAATTTGTGTTTATGGCTTATAGAATTTTTAATGCGATGAATAAAGTTAAGTAACTTACTTACATATATTAAGTATATGAATAATGAAGTCAAATTTATAAATTTAGTTTGCTGAAAAGAATTAAATTATTTCAAGTAAATAATCTTTGCACTATTAATTCCTTCATAATAACCAGCATAAGCAATAAATATTAATGTGTAGGAAAGTACCTTTATTTTGGAAAAAAGTCTCTGTCTTATTAAAAACAGTAGGTGTTCTATGTATATAAAATAATTTAATATTTGACAACAATAAATAAATATCTCTATAATTATACAGGTATTGGTTATCTATTTGTCTGCCCACCTATCTAGCTATCATCTATCATATTATAAAACAGCCAATTACTGAGATCCTTAAAACAGAAGGCTTTGCCAAAGCCTTACCTTGGAACTTTGAGCAAGTGTTTGGTTAGTTTAGGTTTTCCCAGTTAGCACTGCTGTCCCAATATTTATTGTGTAGGCTGTTTTAAAATTGGTCAACTCTAGAGTGTTGCTATATCTTTGTCCTTGGCAGTTCCTCCCTACGCCTAGGATCCTATAGCCTTTTATTTTCTATGTTTGTATCAGTAGCTCTGTTCCAATAACAAACTAAAATGCTCTCAAGGCAACTTCAATATTCTAAGGAAAACATGGCCCAAGCAATCCATTTTCAGACACTTGTTTACACTTCCCTATCCACAGTGATGGAGAAAGTAACACAGTGTATAGATCTGTAAGTGACAGCTCCCCAGCCTGGCCTGCTTCCCAGTCTCAACATCACTCAGCAAAGCAGGACAAAGAATTTGCCCACGATGTCCTGTACATATAGACATAGGCCCAATTTAAATACATTTGGCGAAGATTGAAGTGACTCTTATTTTAAGAATCCGTAGAAAACCCCTGCAGAATAGCAAGAAATGAAAAGCAACTCTCCAAAATCATACTCAAGTTTCAGTTCTTCTGAGAAAAGGTGATTTTATTTAATTAAACTTTTAAAAAAATTTATTTTAAACATAGAAAAAAATGATAAACATAATAATAAAACCGAGTTTCAGAACAGGTTAGTTGGACCCTTACAATAGTTGATACATTATGTATTGTCTTCGTAGTTGTTGTTCAGAGTACAAGATATAGGCATGATATCTTGTCCAAATAATATTATCACAAAATTTTCTTTTCAAGAAACTAAAACAAGCTAGCTATATAACTATCTTAACTATTTTGCATATACATATACTTTTTTCCTTACTACTTGTACTATGTGGGCACCCATGTACTAGAAGACATCCTTGGAATCTAAAACAGAAAAAGACATCGAATGAAATTCAAAAAGAGATAATCAGTGAATTGATAAGAATCAAGTTAGACAATTTGGTAACATGTATATGACAAAATCTTATAAAACAGTGATAATAGAGTCAGATGATAATAACTGATTAAAGTAAATAATTCAATATTTTCAGAATAATTTGTTTAGCAATGTTAAACAAATCTCTGAACTAGAAAACACAAAGCATCTTTACAATTTAATTACTTCAAAAGTTCTATTAACATAACAATCCAATCCTATTTTTCTCATGGTATTGTTATTGAGAGCTTCTGTTGTCATGACAGCAAGCTCATTTAGAGAAAGTAGCTGTTCACTTTTATAAAAAGATTTGTGGGTTAGTATATGGAAATAAAATATTTTGATTCTGCAAAAGTGGTTGCTACGTTATTATGAAAATAGCCAATACACAACGCGAAGGAAAACATTTTAAGTAATAGATCACCTGATATTTACAGTGGAATCCAACACATTAAGAAGCTTATGATAAGAAACTAAAGCATAAAATACAAACAGAGAGAATTGCAGTGACATTTATTAGCATTTGTAATGTTTTACCTTAGTAATAAGGTTAATAATATGAGAGATAGGCAATGTCTTACATATGACATATCTTCAACAAATTTTCATTAATAAATGTAAGTAACTGCTTAACTAAATCCTATTATTTCTTACATTTAGTTCAGTCTTCCTTCCTATGGAATTTATGAATGTGTTTATGCTATAAATCATATTTCAATCATTCATAAAGTTTGAATGTAAGTTGTTTTATTTTTAATAAACATTAAAACTTTGACATGCATAAATTAGAAATGAAAACTACATAACAAGTAACTAACATAGTTCAGATTTAAACCTTTGGTTTGCAATCACTGTCATTGAAACATGCATTAACCCATTTTATTAATGGAGGACAAGATATTGATTAAAACATTAGAAGAGCTATGGGGATAGAAGTGTGATGATGAGTTAATCTAGTTACTTACACATTACGCAGTATGAAAAAAAAAAGAAACTTTTGCAGAAACTTGATGGATAAGGAATTTGCATGAAACAGCAGATAAATTATCTTAAACAATTAATTTCAAAAGGGGATATTTGCAAACATATATCAAATCTTCTATGTCAAAAGGGAAATAATGAATGTTTCCTAAGAGCTGTCTATTTGCTAAAAGTGTTCTAGAAACTTTCTTTGCATTAATTTTTAAATCTTACAAAAACTCTAGGCATTTGTCCCATCTGTTGTATTTTTGGGGAAACATGGCTGCTAGATTTCTTGCAATTACTCTGTACTTCCCCTAGGTGACTTAAATTAATGGGGAGGGATCGAGTAGAGTGATAGTCAGGCATAACCTTATTTTTGGCATAAATTATTTCATATACAGCATTTTTCATTTTCTAGTAGCTTATAAAAACTATAAGCTACTTCTTTTTGGAATGCAATTCCTGTATATTATCTCTGTATTTCAATATCCCTATGATGTATAATTTGAGGCACTTTAAAAAGCATTATTAAATGGTATTACTATAAGCCAGTTTGAGGCACACTGATATTTTTCATACCATCACTGGGAGACATTGTGTGCTCATTAGAAAGGAAATATTCTGACATCAATACCTTTAGGCAGCTCGGTAGAAGGAAATGCATTTGAATACGAGCCCCATAATAGACAATCATCTGCATTTCAAGTTCAGAAAGAGGTAACAGCTCTACTAAATAAAAGTGGGTATTTGTCAGGAGGCTTAAAAATCTACACTCCTCAAAACTTACAACATACAGAAGGCTAGAAAAAATAATCTGATATAATCCAAATAAACATTCCTTCATGTCACATAACCTTTAATTAAAATATGGCAACTGTAATTTCACCTAATTAGAAAAGGTGAACCCAATTTTGAATTGCAAATTATTCATTTTACGAAAGCATTTATGAAATTAAAATATCCTCAGACTGACAGACTCAGTCAGTACACTTTGAGGTACTCTATGATGTGACATTTGATTAATCAGAGAGTCATTCCTAAAGTCTCCTACATGGAACCATTCATTGATTTAGAGATTAGTAGATAATAGCTTTCCAGTGAAGACTTGCATTTTCCTGTGTGAGTTATTATTCTAAAACTGTCTAATCTGCCTAAACTATTACTTATTTTCTCACTTATAAATGGGGATTAGAATACCCACATTTCTACAAAATAATAACTAAATGAGAAATTTTATGCTTTGGCAAATTCACAAGTCTACTAAGAGTAAATAAAATCTTTATCACTTTTAAATTTTAGGGTCTACACTGGTTAAAATGCCATTGGTTTAAATTGTAAGTTTGCTCAATAAAGTGAAAATAAAACAAGCAAGTTTAAAAATGTTAACATCCACTATCTTTAAAATGACTTGCTTGAGAAATGCTACTTTACTGACAAATATTTAGGTAAACAAATATTTATTTTAAAGCACTGGTGCAAATACAATCACTAGTTTTCTGTTTACAGTAGTAATTAAAAGATATTTTGAGGTAGAAATGACATATGTGAGAAGAAAGTCTAACATTCTTCATACTTTGGAGTAGTCCAGGCATCAATTTTAAGTTATGCTGAAATCTATCAAAATTTTCTATTGCCTTACAATTAAATTAATTTATTTAAAATAGATATACTGTACCTATCAAATTTTCAGTCTCCATATATTCAAGGCATGAAATAAATGATAAATTTACATAGAAATATTCTGTCTACAAACTCAATGTATTTCATATTTGCTAGTCTATAAATAAATTTAAAAAGTTATCAGTGCAAAGATCATTAGATTTTAGCATGTCTAAATAACACCAACAAGCTAACCTTACTATTATTGTATTATGTATTGTATTATTCCAGGCTGCAGTGAAAATGAATAAAACAAAGTACCAACAAGATAGCAAACAGCTCTTTTGTCTGCAAATTTTCTATCTGTGGTCCCCCAAAATAGAGGGGAAATCTATGAAAAAGGATGACAAGGTTTAGTAAAACTCAATGCGTTAACTTTCAAAAGAATACATAAAAGTTCTCACCAAAACTGTGAAGGGCAGTTTGAGAAAAATCACAAGTGCAAAGCAATATTGTGGGCGTGTTACTATTTAAGAAGGGCTGCAAATTTAAATTTTGAATTCCACATAAATTTGGACAATGACTGGAATAAAGAAATTTAAAAATCTATTATACCATTCACTGATTCTTAGTGAAAATAGAATATCTTTCAAGGTTTGAGCTTGAGGAATACCAAGAGACTGGGTGAACTGCAATAGATAAATATAGAATAGCTGCATGACCTGAAGGATCAATCTGATGCAAAAGAAACTCTTCTTGACAGATATTTATAGATTCACAAGTTCTGGACGTAGCAATGATCCCAATGTACATGAAAACACTTTTCAATAACAGCCTGTGTGCAGGAATTATTGCTGTTCATCCTACATAGTTACCAAGGAAACTTAGACACTAAGCAATATCAGTCATTCTAAGATACTTTTTCCTAAGTCCAGGATGAGGGTTTATGTAAGATTCGTTAGACAATACTAGTGACAATTTTTACAATGGGCTAAAACAGAATCAAAATGCAATGAAAATAAGTGAAAAAATTAGTTAACCTTCAAAAGTGTTTTGTCTCATGAACATAAAAAGAAGTTGGTTTACCATTTAAAATTACTAATGAAGATAATGTTTAAATATTTTGTAAGTATATATCAACAAGTTCTCTTTACTTATTAATAGGTTTGAATCTGATGGCCTTGAGGGATTTCATTCTTACTTAAAGTGGTGAACAGTGTAATCCTTTATTCCTGTGTTCCTTGTAAGATTTGGCAAATAAAAGTCACAGATTGACACAAGTTTCCAAAGTCAATAATTTCTTTTTCTTTTTTCTTTTTTGTAGCTCTGGGAATTGAACTCACAACCTCATGCCTGTCAGACAGGCTCTTAAACCACTGAACCAAACTCCCAGCCTTAGTTTTTTGAGGCAGGGTCGCACTATGTAGCTCAGGCTGGCCTTGTGCTCACATTGTAGCCCAAGCAGGCCTCGAACTCACAATGCTCCTCCTACCTCATCCTCCTGAGTGCTGGGATTAAAGGTGTGCGCCACCACACTCGGCTTCATTTTCATTCTTAGTCACAATCTCATTTTACTCAACTTTATTGGAATTGTTTGAATAATAATAGCTGTTTTGGGGGCTACTGGAAAGAAAAAACAGATTGAACTAATTTTTGTGTGTGTGTTGCCAAAATATGTATTTTTTTCTTGAAGTTGAACCTTTTTCATACAAACATTCTTTATTCACATTCTCTGTAGGTATCTATATTTTTCTCTTACATAAAGTAAAAAATAAAAAAAAATACCAAGAACAGGTGAATTTTCTACCCATGGTTGTTAGGATTTTTAATTATTTTGTAACCCTTGAATTGATCCTTTTTTGGAATTAGATAAGTGGTTTTCTTTGGCATTTCAGTGGGCATGAAAATTAATTTAGGGTTTATTTATTCTTCTCACACACAGAAACGCACCTAGATGAAATGAAACAAATAAAATATTACAGAGAACAGAACAGTCCTAACAAAGATTTGCCATATCTCTGAGTTCTGCCTTATTGTTTTACATTAAACTATAGAGGTCTCAGGGGAGTACGTTATATGTGTCTTTCAGTGCAGTCAGCTTTATTGCCTATCTTGATACTCACAAAGTCAAGACTGAGTTCATTGTTGGTTTTATCATTTATTAGCTAGGTAAATTTCAGATGATGCTTGTCTTCTCCGATCTTCTAGACTTCTGAGTCTGCCATGGGAATAGCAATAGATCTTTATGACTTGTCAGTTAATAAGCACAACTTTTGTTTGTGTTGTATCTGGGACATAACATAAACTCAATAAATATGAAGAACTACTGTTATGTGAGTTGGATCTCCCTAACAGATTGGAAGTCACTTTTTGATAATGTCAAGGACCACATTTATTGTTAGTCTGGTATTTTGCATATCTATACGGGCCACTTAATATTTCGTAGCAATAGTAATATTTCATAGGACCAACATTCTGTCAATAAATATGAGAAATTTCTTAAATATGGATAAATGTGCTAGTCTAACTTTGTTTAAAGTTTTAACTGACATGAAAATGCACTTAGTTGGGGAAAAATTGAGCTAATCCAAACAAGATGAAAAGTGAAAAAGCTTGGTAACAGAATTAAGAGTTTTAAATGGAAGAAGCATTGTGGTTGGGGATGTAGCTCACAGGCACAGTGCCTGCCTGGCAAGCACAAGCTCCTGAGTTCAATTCCTGGTTCTAAAAAGATAAGTAAATAAACAAAACAACAAGAAAAAAAAAAGGCAAAAAGAAAGAGAAATAAAAACCGGTGGGTACTTTTGTGGTTCATGCATCCCCACTTAAGCAAAATAAATACGAGATTTCCTTTGAAATAAGCAGAAATGAATTATATTCATCATAAGATATAACTTTCCTTCCAAAAGTAATTGAATTTGACTGTCTCAGCAAGTATACTTTCATGATTTTGACACAGAAAACAAAGGGTTTTTTCTATATGTTTGTGATATGTAAGAATCACATTCATCTTGTGGAATTGGTACAGATACGCACTGTACTTTAATCTTTTTTACTGCCCCTCTCCTCCCAACTGCCCTCTCCTCCTCCCCCAGAAGATCCCTTTCCAATTGCTACAGTCTCCCTCCCAGTTTCTTATAACTTATTTTTATTTTGCTCTTTAAATGATTTATATGTGAAATTTCTCATACAAGAGAAACCGTAAGGTATTTAACTTTCTGTGTCTGATTTACTTCATTTAACACGATAGTCTCAAGGTATATCCATTTTCCTACAAATGACTATTTTACCCTCCCTTGTTGAGGGGGGAAGTACTGCTCTCTGCATACATGCCACGTTTTCTTTATCCCTTCATTTGTTGATGGTTCTGTAGCTCACTTCTAAGGTTTAGCTAATGTGACTTGTGCTCAGTTATAAACATACTTCTGCATATATCGCTGTAATATGATGTCTTTAACTCTTTTAGGGAGATACCTAAAAGAGCTAAGCCTGGATCAAATGGAATTTCTGTTGCTTGTTGTTCTTTTTCTAACTTTTATTTTTATTAGTACATCTTTGCTGTACATAATTATTACCTATGTTGTAGGGAGTTTTTACATGTGCATAGCACATTTTAATTCTTTTTTCAACCTCTTATTTTTAGTTTTTTAGAAATTTTCATACAGAATTTCATAGTTCGTTTTCTGGTTTATATTTCCATCAACAATATACAAATGTTTTTAAAGGTTATATCTGTTGTGTTGACATTATATTTATGTCTTCCTGGGGAGTACTGGGAGAAATTTCAAATATCTATCTTTTGTCTTACTCTCCATTAAGGAATTAAAAAAAAACTTGTGATATTCATTTGAATGAATTGACAATGGCAATGAATAGGCCATTTTATGTCTTAAACCAAATTCATTTTTATTTCAAAACATTTTTTGAGCCCCTGCCACATAACAACCATGTCAGAAGTGACAGTGGCTGTTAGATATGACAGCATCTACCTATAAAAGAATCATAATATTTATACATGAGATATAATGAGTAACATAATCAGCAAATGTTAGGTATGAAAGTTGTGAACAGAAATTTGTGTAAGAATTCTACACACAGAGCCAAAGCAATGCCAGTTACAGCACAAAATTTTCTTTCAAAAGATATTCAGCAAGAATATACTTTACTTATAGGCACAACATTACTAGCTTACAAATAAGGGGTGATGGGGGTCAAGGAATTGTGAAATGTAAACTGTAAAGGTTTGCAGTTTCTGCTCTGTGAAGGTGGTGAATCAGCACTATAAATTTCCTGGCCTGAGTTTTGGCCCAGTTTTGTGCAACTGAGCTAAAACAGTCTGTGGTGCAATTTTATGGCTATAGAGAATTCCTTTCAAATAGCACTGATGCTTCCCCCAAAGGTAATCTGCAGTGTTCAGCCAGTTTAACCTACTTTGGAGACAGAGAGAGTGCATGTACTTTTGAGGATATAGGCTTCAAGGTAACTTGTTGGGGACCACAAATACACAATGGCTAAACTTGCATATTTCCCTATGGGATAAAAGGGAGGATTAGGCTTTTTGGTACCACCC
Organism: Dasyprocta punctata; assembly: GCA_004363535.1. NCBI lineage: Eukaryota > Metazoa > Chordata > Mammalia > Rodentia > Dasyproctidae > Dasyprocta > Dasyprocta punctata. The sequence continues at coordinate 79,288 of RJWM01004954.1, read as the reverse complement.
ATCTGAAATTTCCCATTGACTCTTCTAAGCATAAGGTCATCTATGCCTTCTTAAATCATCACGGGGTTATACTCCAGGTCATCTACTTCTAAACGTAAGATTAGGCCCTCTGGAGTCAGAGTCTTCCGGTGAACTGTAATCCTTTGCTAGCCCCACCTATCACTGTATACACCGAATAAATAGTGGCTGCTTTGGGAGTGGGAAGGCCGACCTGGAGAGACTGACTTCCCAGCCATTGATGAAACACTATACTTGTCTCTGCTTTTTATTTTTCTCGCGGCATTCTTAAGTCAGACAGTCAGGGTTCCCAACAGTAACTTTTGAAAACAGTCCTTAAATGAAAGTGAAATTTTCCAGTATATTCTTAAATACTCAAAAGATTTAGGGAAAAGGTAAGAGGGTGATTATCATCTCTAGAAAGAAAAATAAATGTATCTCAAGTTAGACATTTTCCACTCCAAATAATCCCACACTTGGACTGTCAATGAAAGTATTCAAGCATGAAATACAAATTTTATAAACTTCCTTATGATTTCCAAAATCCCCAATTGCCAAGAGAGGCAATGAATGCCAAAGATTTTTCTCAATAATTTTGAAAATATAGGGAAATGCATGGATTTCACCAAGAAATTACAGACAATCAATGTAGATCTCACTTGGATGTTTCTTTTCATCACCTATTATTTCTCAAGTCAAATCTCATGAATAATTTAGGTGTGTGACTTAGTCCAGGGCTGATTTCTATTAGGATATTAAAGCTTATCTGTTGTCTGTTGTCTAACTGTGCTTGACCCACATTAATAAAGCAAGGGTGCTTACCTGTTTTTATATTTTCTTGTTTCTAGATGAATAGATAGATAGATAATATCCGAAATTAGAAGCAAAGTATGAAAAATATCTGTCACTTTCACACGCAAAGAAAGATCAGATATATTTGAAGTAAATAACTGTTTTTATGTATTTTAACTTCATTTCATAGCTAATTTAATGATAAATTGTGTGAGAATTTGAAAAAATCTAAATATATTATTAGATTAATTAAATTCTACATAAATGTATTATAAATATATTTCATTCTTAGATTAACTAGAGTGTAAGCAAAAGGCAGAAAACACAAGTTATGTCAACAAGTAGTATTCCATGTAAATATTTATTATCTTACTATTTAAAGAATAATAGTATCAGTAGTATATAATCTTCAAGAAACGTAGCAGAAGGAAATTCTTTACAGAGTATATATGGCTAGCATCACTTTTATCACAAAATAAGAACAAAACATTAAAAGAACATTTTAGGCCAATGCATATTATGAACACAGATACAAATATTCTTATAGAATGTAACCAAATCAAGCACAATATATAAAAAATTGTCAAACATGATCACAATGTAAAGTTTAAGCCAGGAATGCAATTGTTTTAACACTCAGAATATGGTTAACTTACCTTGACATACTTACCAATTTAAAAAATATTATTCTTAGGTAATATTTAAATATTCTAAGAATATTTAAGTAATAATATTCTTAGGTAATATTTTTAATAAATATTTTAGGTAACTTTTATATTCTTCGGTAATATTTACTAGTGGGAACAAATAAAAAATCCAACATCATTCCCGTTAAAATCTCAGCAATTTAGGATTAGAAGGGAGCACCCTAAGTTTGATGAAAGGCATCTAACATCAACACACCATGAATTAACATCACATTTTATTGACTACTTTCACTCTTCAGGTTAAAAGCAATTCCACTTTCATGAATTATTTTTAAAATTATACTAAAGAAAACAGGATTTAAAGTCACCTGATTTAAGAGAAGTTAAATGATCTTTTTTCAGAGAGCATACTTGCTTATATAGAAAATTCAGTGAGGTATAGAAAGGTAAAACTACTGTGGGTAGTAGGTAAATTCATGACTATTTCAAATCCAGATGTTTATTTCATCCCTCTGTTTTGCTAATGAAAAATTATAAATTAGAACTGTACAAAGCCCAAGTGATAATAGGAAAAGACTATGAAATTCTATGGATAAATATGACAGAAAATATGCAAAACTTACATACTAAATGGCATAATATATTGCTGAGAGAAATGAGAAAATTCCTAAATGAATATGGAGCTAACAAAGGACTATAGCTTGTTCATTGGTGGAAAGACTCAGCAGGTCAAGATGCCAATTCTCAAATGATTTATAGCTTTGATACTACTTCAATAAAAATTCCAACCCTTCATTTGTAGAAATTGATAAGTTGATTCTAAAATGAAGATGATAATGTGATTAGAAACAACAAAATCAGAAGACAAACAAAGCTGAAATTGAAGATTTGTTTTAAATACCATACTGGTGCAATTCATATCAAAAGCTACAAATAGATTAATGGAATAAAAAATGTAGAGTCTAGATATATTCAAACGAATGAACTGACAAGTTACTTTTTTAAAGTAGAGCATAATGTTTGACCAGAGATTTCATCAAAAATACTTATTTTGTAGGAAAACATTTTAATTTTTGAAGAAGAATAAAAAGAAAGTTCATGAATCACAAGGAAGCATCATCTATTAGGCTCCAAAGAAAGTGTATAGAAAATATGAATAGGAAAAAATAAGCCAAATGCAAAGTACTTTTTTAAATTATGCAGTAAGGATGTTAGAATATTTGTAATGGATTGAAAATGTTACTATGCAATATGGAATATGTGAATCAAAAAAGTTTTATCTAGTTTTTAATCCATTAGAATGTATTTTTGTTTATAGAAATTGCTCTCTTGTGAACTTTAAAAACTCATTATACTAATTTAATGTTCTCTTTATGAAAAAGAAGATATTCTATGCTTCTCTCTTGAATTTTTTGAGACAACGGGTTTGATAATTCCATGAAGTATCAAGATCATATCCTCTTTGCATAGACTTTTGATTGTGCATATTCTTAATTTTCTCACATTACCTGTCTCTAAATAAAATATTTTGGGTTACATACTTTAACTCCAGATTTGTCACTTCCAAGAAGGTTCTTTCTGGTGTATTGGATGGTAATTCAGCTGCCACACCTATGTCTGGTTATAGAGTTGATGCTCAACAAATATGTTTCTTGACTAAATAAATCCCCCAAAATTTTGCTTTTCAAATATGTGGTTTGCAAGAATAACTCAATATGACCAAAAATTATACTCCAAGTGATTCTTATGTACTTTACTATCAAATGCTTGAGTTTCTAGTAAAGATGGATCCAAATTTAAAAACCCAGAACCTGATGTCGAGGATTTTAGGCTCTGTGTTTATCCCTGTTTAGCTGTAGAGCAGTTTTCCAACCAAAGGCCATGACTCGAATAGTGTGTCGCTTATGACAACAAGAGGGAGCCAGGGAATTTTGAATAGAATTTATTTTATAATTTAGATTATTTTATAACCCTTTGCTCTGTGCAGTTTTGGCCTTCGTTTTTACTTAACGAACACCTAAGAATGCATGCAATTCTAGTTCAACAATGACGGAGATCTCCAAGAACTGAGTGGATCCAAGTGAATTAATCTAGTCAACACTTTGTACCCAAAGTTGTGAATATTCTCTATTCAAGAAGAGCTGGCTTATCTACTGTGTGATACAAAGAGTCTTTCTTGTCAGAGTCAGTAGGACACCTCCTCAGATCCCAGTCCCTCACACCAGAGCTACTGAGATGAAATTGAAAGGGCAGTGACTCAGTAACTATTCAATCATAAACTGTCCCACCACCAAATTATTTCAGGTTTGAAATCTATTACTCTACATAGTTGCCTACCTTACCAGTGTTCTGTTCTCTGCAAGCATCTTCTTCTATAGAATTATTGCATATCTTTCAGAAAGTTCCATATAAGTTTGCTTAATGTCACTGTATTTTAGAAATAAAGTTAACACTAATAAACTTCAAGTGCCTGTCATATACAGTTTTAAAAGTTCTGCAATATACTGCATATATTCCCATAAAATCACCGCAGTACCCCAGATAGTGAACATGTTAATCACTTCCAAATATTGCTGCATGGCTATCTGTATTTCTCCCTCATCTCTCCCCAAACCTATTTCACTGAATTCATTAATTTTTTTCTGCCATTAGAGATTACTTTGCATGTAGGCTAGGTTTATGTAAGTGCAAAATAAACTAACTGCATTTTATGTCAACATCCTAATAAGTTCATTCTCTTCATTCAGGCTTCTTTCAGCTATGGCAACTAATACAGATTCATCTGTATCTATTTTGGGGATGAAATGCTTAGATCTAGTGTTCAGTCAGTTTCATTATATGAAGAAGCCACATTTTTGTGTATTTATCCATCATTTTTTTCTACCTTCTGTCAACAAAAAGAAAACTGCTACAAACTTGTGTAAAAGACTGTTTAAACCTGACCTATATTTCAAAGATCTCTTTTCATTTAAATATCTAATAGAATTGCTGATTATATGGTAGGTTAATATTGAACAGTGTAAGAAACTACTAAACAAAGTTTTTAAACATTTTATAAACACTACTTTGTATAACCATATGACTTTTATTTCCATCAAGAATGTTCGCAAGGCCGAGTTTCTTCAAATATTGTTTACTAATACTTAGTATATTTGTCTTCAGTTTCTTCCATTCTAATAGGTGTTTCCTACCCTGCGCATTTATTTCATCTTTCCTTAATGATTAATGATTTCAAGATTTTTTCATAGGATTAGTTCTATGTGTACATTTGTGTGTTCATTTACCTTTAATCTGCAATACCAGATATAGTCATGTAAATTTTATTTCTGTCATCAGAAAACATACAGCTAAATTGTTTGAATTGTGCATTTCTTCTTCTGAAAATAATTTACATGAAAAGAAAAGTCCAGTTTGAATATAAATGCACGTTCCCTTCCCCATCCTCTCCCCGTACTTCCCTCAAGCCAGCGCGTTACAGGCCTGCTTGGGCAGACGCGTTGTCCATCATTCTGTCGCTGATTTGTTACTCTGCAAGTTCAGCATGACTTTCCTGATTCGCAGTGGTTTTCTCACCGTCTATGTCTATCTTGTGGTACATAAGGCAGCATTTTTAATATGAATCTCCCTCCAAAATAGCTCTTGGAGGGGCAGGATTTTACATCTTGGAAAAGACTCAAGGTCAGAACTGTCAGGTCTTTGAACTAGACCACTGCCTAACTAGGAGAAAAAAACTCCCCCAAACAGATCAATTATTTGCACCTAGTGGGGCCATGGCATTCAACAGGAAACCAGCCCCTGTCCCCACATGACTCAACCTGCAAAGAGCTGGTTCCACGAAAAACCACAAGAGACATGCTGTGTCTGCCAGCACCAATGTACCCAACCCTGTCTATCACCTAGCCTTAGACCCCCTACTCAGACCCAAACTTTTGCACCCCCTCAGTAATACCTCCCTCCCCTACCTAAACTTCCCTATAAAAACATGCCGTCACCCCTTGCTCAAGGCCAACCAACTTTTTGCCCTTGGCCCAACCTCACCCAGTTGGCAACAAAGCACTCACACATTGCTTCAACTTTGCCTGCCTCAGTGGTCTCAGCTGCGCTGGTTTAGCCTAACAGAAACTACTGAAAATCACTTTTCCACCTTTGTTACAATTCAACACAGCGGTATGGAGTAAAGCGTGAGTGATTACTCAGAGTCAGTGTTCAATGCAAATCCCAAGAAGTCACAGAGGGACAGTCTGCCCTCAACTGAGACCCTTCAGCATGAGAAAGTCACATAAAGATGGGGCCACACTGAAGCCTCTGTGGCTTTTTATTGATAGAACCAGAAAGCAAGGGTGAACGACAAAGGAAAGATGTCTATGCATGAATTCATGTAGGAGGTAGGGGGAGGACAGGGTAAAGCAGGGTGATCCATTACATGACTGACCCTAGGACCAGTCTAAGTAATAGGTGGGGGCAGGAAGAGGGTTAAAGCCAGAGCGTTCATTCCTTAAGGCAATGTGCTCTGATCCTGCTTGGACTTGTGACCCTGCAGTTTCTCTTTTAATCTCTAGCCATGCCATGCGTTCTGGGAGGTTTTGGGGGTGTGGCTCCAAAAGTCCCTTAATTCTGCATATTATTCTTACATATACCTCCGGTCATCACCCTCACACACATCTTTCATTTCATTTTTTTAAATTCCTTTATTGAGCATATACAAAACCATGTGAGTCTCAGAGAAAAACTTCCTATTTATGCTCACACTTCCATATTCAGGAGTAGATAAAAACATATTACTTTTTCTTTTATTATGAACATACAGGAAAAGATTTTCAGACAAGAAATGCAATACCTCCATCCCTGTGACAGGAAAAGCACTTCTTAAAACAATACTTAATAATCTGCATACTTAGCAAGTGGAGAAATTACTGACAAAAGCAGACATCTGGTTTCGCTTACCTGGAAAACATCCTTTAAGACATTAGTTAGATTTCTGTATAGGGAATTTGGATGACAATTTAATGAAATTCCTAGGACTATGCAAACTGTGTTTCATGTGGACAAGTTTTGAAATTTAATAAAATGGCAGCCTGTTGCTATTTATTTTGTGCAATACATTGTTAATTCACCTCTTTAGTTCAAGTATGTAAATAGCTTATGTGTTTATGAATACAATTTTATCTTCTTTTAAAACTTTTTCTTCTCTGTTAACATTTTATTTAGGCAGATCCACTTTTCTTTCAGTACGTTAACAGTATTATTCCAGTTTTTAGTGTTGTTAACAATGTCTGTTGAAATGAGAGCTCTTAGTATTACTGCTATTATCTAGATGTAATGTATTAAATTTCAAATACCAATTCACCTCATTTTCTCTCTTGCTTTCTTCTGTGTTACAGTCAGAGGTTACACGGAGAACAACTGCATACAGGACACAGAATTTGTAATACTGTTTTATGATGGTCTCCCAGAGTTAAACACAAGAAAGTGCAGGAAATCTGTCCACAACACTAAAGACCCAGAAAACGCAGCCAAGGGCCTGGATCCCACAGCAATGTCCTGCATGAGTCCAGTTGAAGACCCAGAGCCCATGATAATGCCTCCCACAAATCCAACTGGAAATCTAAGAGCCCATGATAAGGACTCACGCCAGTCTGTTCTATGGATCTACACTGGGAAAGCCTAAAAGTCAGAGGTGTAAACTAGAAAGTCCATGCTAGTAGGGTGGAGGATCTGTGCTAGTAGATTGAAGATTCTATACTGGAGCTGAGAAGTCATGCTCAATATAAGGAGCGGGTCTGCCCTGAAAAATACCACAGCCATCTTCAACGATTGTGAGGTACCAAGCTCCTCAAATGATGAGAACAGTTGAGTACACGCCAGGAAGCCAGTGTGACAAGCTTCTCCTGGAGATTAAACAGCACACATCTTCCCCTCTGGAGCCAGGAAGCGATGTTCAGTGTGAGGAGCAGAGTTTCCCCAAAGAGAACCACAGCCACTCTCAGCAACAAGGTCCCGAGCTCCTCTGACAATAATGACTGAATCCATTTGGGGGAAACCAGCGTGACAAGCTCCTCTAGGAGAACCAACGGCTCAAAACAGCAACACTTAGGAGAACCCACAACGCCTCCCTCTTCTTCTCCACGTCTCTATTTATGCTTGCAACTTCCCTCAGGTGGGCCATCTACAAGCAGCACCATACTGATTTAATTCAGCTGGTGTTAAGTTGACCACCAGTTTTTAATCCATAACATTCTGGTACTTCACTAACACATACTACAACTTCTAACTGTATCTTCCACATGTTCCTTTTCTTGTTTTGTGATTTGTTTCATCTCCCCACAAGTTTCCATTTCAAATTCACAGCAATTTATAGAATTAAAAAAATACATTTAATGACGTTTCAATGATAGTCAATTATGTATAATATATATTTTAATATTTATCCTGAGTCCTAAATTCTTGATTTTAACAATTTTGTATGTACTACGGTATTTCACACATTTTTGTTTCAATGATACATTATCCTCTCAATAATTAAGATTCATTCTTAGCTTTTTCCTAAAGTTTCTTAACAAGAACATTTGAAGTTTTTGGAATGTTCTATATTTTATTCCTATTATTAGATCTTTCACAAAATTTTGTAGATTTTTTTATTCACAATAATTTATGCTCTTGCACACTTGCTTTCTATTGATTAATTGTCGAATAACTCATCCGTACTCTGAACTCCTTGGTATAGTCTACCTTAATCTGTTTGTTCCGCTTGTTAGGGAAAGCAGTTTCCAAAGATCTTATCCTGAACATCCAAACCTATAGGAACAATGTGATATGTCGAGGCTGGGAGGCCCAGCAATGTAAACCGTGATGTCTGTATGAAGTATCCAGGGAGAGTTCAATGAAAGAGAGTACCTTAACCTGTCACCTAGGAGAGAGACAGTGAACAAAAATCCAGTACTAGGGGGCCAGAAGTATAGCTCAGCAGCACAGCAGCTGCCTGGCAAGCGCAAGATTGTGAGTTCAATTCCTGATTCCCCTGCAAAAAAATTCTACACTACTTCTGCGGATCAGAGCAATCATTAAAATGAGAATTTTTCAAAGATAGATACTGAGACCAGAAAATATAGGACTTACTCAAGAAGAATGTAAAATAGATTAGGCTACAGTTGTGTTATCACAAATCACAGGATGTGGATAAATGGTTTACAGATAAAACTTAATAAAAATGGACTCAGAGCACTGGAAACTGAATTTTAGGACAGAATGCTTTTTATGCCCCAATCGATTCTGATTTCTATTATCAGAATCCATTTCTACACATAGATTTCCTGTTAAAGTATTCACAGTTTCCTTCATCTCTCATTGTGAACTAGAATTTGAACTCACATTTTCAAAACATATTTTCAGCTTCTCCATATTTTTAATCAGTTATCTCAGGCTCGTTATTTATTCTCTGTCCAATAACTGTAGTTGGAAATCTGCTTGAGTTGTTTCTCAGAGCCACACAAATATAAATAATTAATTTTGGAGGAAAAGAATTGTACTAAGAGTATTATGAAGAAAATTGCAGGAAAATCCAGTGACATGATGGACAGTGAGACTGCGTTGACAAAAACCATTATTGGCTATTTCTGCCTTCATCTCAATTAGAAAAGAAAGAATTTTGTTCACTGGAATGAGTAAAATGATAGTACCTAATAGAAAACTGCCTTGCACACAGCTCAGGTGGTACTTTATGACACAACCAGTGTATTTTTTCCATCCTCTTTCTACCACTTAATAAATGCAGGTCCCTCTGAGAAAAATGCAGAGATAAGCAATACTTATCTTACAATTCTCAGGAATAAAATAGTACATGTGGGCAAAGGAAGAATCCTGTAGCACAGGGAATTGTAACTAATGCAGTTTGCCTTGTGAGTGTTAACTAAATAAGCAAGAGAGCAGAAAGCACAGCTGAATACTGATAAGTAACATAGATTAAACCTGGACAATTACTAAAGATCTGAACATAGATTGTTTATGTATTCATGTACAAGCTGTTCATAATTTAAGAAGACAAATATCTTTTCAAACTTGCAAGCCATCAGCCACTAAACTACTAAATTATGCTTCTTGAAAAGCACTTGCTAAAAGCATACTACAGCCCACTGAGAAATTAATCAAAATTAATTTCTAGGCAATCCAATTCTCTAGGACTTAAGTCATCTGTTCATTTATGCAAATTCATGGGGGATTCTCCACACTTCCCTACAGTTCTCATTTGGGGCAGCTGCTTCTTTTCTGGGACTCTGGTCTTCAAATTCGAACAGTTTTAGTTCCTCAGGAATCCAGATCTATTTTCTTAAAAGAGGTTGTTTAGTTCCAACTGGGTTTCTTCTCCTTTGGCTTATGTGAGGAACCTTCCTCCAGGTTTAAGCTGGGTCAGTCCTGGAGATTTGTCTGTTTTTCTCTCTCCGTGTAACTGTCTCTTCGTAGCTTGATGACCAGAATTCGAATGCTATTGTTCTTTTTTCATTGTTTAACATGAGAAGGTAAGGAATTCTTCAGATCACATCCTAACTAGAAACCAGTTATATTTTCTTTCAAATGAATAGGTACACGTAAAATGAATATGATTCATACTAGTCATGAATCATATCCATTTTGTCGGAAATTCACTTATATGTTCCTGTGCACATATAATTCTGTTTCATCTTGTTTATTTTCTACAACACTTGTGTACTTTTTTTTATTAGAAAACAGCAGCTACATCACACTTCACCTAGATTTATAGCTAAAAGTCATCTATAACTTTATAGTTTCTATCCAGAGTATGAATGTTGAGATGAAAATTGTGGAATTCCAAAAACAGGTTAGAAGGTTAATTTGCTCGATGTGTGTTACAGTGTAAGAGGTACCAGCTTATTATTGCTTGAATGGTAGGATTGATAGAAGTAACTGTCAACAATCCTACTTATCACTTGTTCTTTTTATTCATGTTACAGAATGATTTAAAATATCTATGTGTATGTAAAATATGACCACCTAGTAAACTAAAATCAATATAAGTAAACAGTAAAAGAAAAGGATGAGCTTATTTATTGATCATTAATAGAAATGGTGTACAACAGTTTCCTAATTTAGTATCAGATTCATTTTTTTCTATTATTAATTTCAATTTCTAAATATTACAGCATGTAGTCTAGTTTCCATGATATGAAATGGTGAGTCTGACCTGCTTTCAAAATAATTAACAATTGTATCAGATTGAGTATGTGGCCAACCATTCTTATCTTTACAGCAAATACATTAAATTCTTCTTTTATAGTTTATCAACAGAAGCTCAAGAATATCATTTGATTAGCATCAATAAAATTTCCTGACTTAAACGTCTTCTGGAATAGCTTTTCTATATTTTCTTCATTTACTCATTTTTATCTTATAAATGTTATTTCTTAATGATAGCATTTTTTAAACCATTAAAAATACTGATGCTAGAAAGAGGAATAAGGCCATTATGTCATGGTCTAGTAAAGGAGAAGAAAAATATTAGATAATAAAAATCAATGTTTCATTATTACTTTTCCATTTGTGTGGAAAAATATAAATCTTTTTCATTGATAATCAATTCACATTTATACACAAAGGAATAGGTATTTGGCAATCCTAAAAATTCATATTTGCACCCATGGACTAGGTATTAGACAATCCTAAAGGATGATTGCCTTGTTTCCTAAGATTTACGTGATAATGTGGAATATGCAGTTTGACCTTAGGAAAAGTAACAAACTCAATCAGAGGTTTTCTGACTGAGACAATTTCTTGAGAAATATTCTCACACATGAAGTGAAGTGCAAAATTGAGATGATTCACTAGACAATTAAAGTTTTTGTTTAGCATCGCCTAACTGAGACAATTGCCTTAATTCTGTATTTCACTTTGTATGCAAAGGCGTCTTGTTACTAGCACAGGAGTTGTGTGTATATGTGGGTGTGTGCAGTGTTGTGTTTAAGTAAATATTTTAGTATGTGTATATATATATATATATATATTTTGTTTGTCAAGAGATTCTTAAGTCATAAGGGGGTGGAGAGTAATGTCATGTTCTGTTTTAAGTCTTCGCATTGTCTTCACTAGTGATAAACTTGATGCTGAAATGATCAGACCTTTAAGTCTTCAACGAAAAACGAACTGATCTATTATATTGCCATACCATTTGAACAAAAAGAGCACATTAGCAGAAAAATGTAAATGTTTACGTACTATAACTCCTGTGTCTACCATTGTGCAATTTCCTGTTTTCTGTCTTTATTATCTGTACGTTTGCTGTATTATGTTAATTGTGATCCTCCATTTCAAAGTTACAATATAGACACTTGAGCATTCAAATTTAAGAGTGAAAAAAATGTGAAAAATACAAACAAAAAGGTCTGCATGATCAAAGTAAAGGTTAGAAACTAGAGAACTTCTTGTGTGGGATAATTCTCATCTTGAGTCATGCATAAAATAAAAATCAGTGAAATAAAGGAACACAACCTTGCAAGTCTTCCTCTAATTACTCGTGTCTTAATAAGTACAACATTCCACTCATTAAAAAACCTTCGTCCATGCCAATTTGATCAGAAAGTTTCACTTTACTTAAGCATAAAATGCATGTGAAAGGAATGAAATATAAAATAAAATGTTACTGTGTATAAACTAATATGTTTTTATCGCTGCATTGGAAAAACTGAATTTTAGTACAATTTTTTAAAAATTAATTTGATTGGTACAATTTACATGGACATGGTGGTAATATTCATTATGGGGAATTTGTACCTGTACATTTTATCCCTTTATTCCATTTTTTTCCATTGCCTCTCCCTCACTTCAACCTCTGTTTCCCTCATTATGTACAAAAACTTTGTTTCCCTTGTATCCTTTTTTGCTCATTTTTTCTTTTGCCTTTCTTCCTTTCCCCTCCCCTCTCCCAAGTTTCCCTTCCCATTTGAATATTTTCTTCCTATTACACAATATCTAATTATAGATTTGGATCCTTATTTACACTTTTAGTTTATAAAACCAGTGAGAGAATGCAATATTTACACATATGTGTCCAGTGTACTTCACTTAAAGTATGGTCTTAAATTGTATTCATTTACCTGTAAGTATCTGAAGTTTATCCTTCTTTGCGGCTGAGTAGTACTCCATTGCATTAAACACCATATCTTCTTTATCCATTCATCAGTTGATGGACATCTGGGCTGTTTCCGAGATTTAGCTATTGCAATCTGTGCTACCGTAAACATGGGTGCATATGCTGCTGGGGTGTGAAGCTTTTAATTCTTTCAGGAAGACACCAAGACAGTAAATAGCCAGGTCAAATGAGACTTCTAGTCTTAGATTTTGAGGAATCTCTATACTGATTTCTACAATGGGTGCCCCAGGCCACAATTCCACCCACAACGGAGAGGGGATCCTTTTTCCCCATAGACCCTCCAGCATTTGCTATTGGTAGATTTCTTGTTAATAACCATTCTTTCTGGAGTAAGATGGAGTCTCAACATTGTTTTAATTTGCATCTCTCAAATGACCTGCAATGCTGTAACATTTTTACATACATTTATTTGCCATTTGTACTTCTTCATCTGAGAAGTGTGTATTCATCTCAGATGCCCACTTTCTGATAAGGTCTTTAAATTTTGGGGGTGTCTTTTTTTTTTTTTTTTTTTTAGTTCTTTATATAGTCTAGATATTAGTCCTTTGACTGAGGAACACCAGGCTAAAACTTTCTTCCACTCCATGAGTTGTCTCTTCACTGTTTTTGATTTCTTTTACTGTACAAAAGCTTTTTAATAATATGAAATCCCAGTTTTTGATTCTTTTTATATGAATGTGTTTTTTTCCCCATTGTCAAAGATAAGTAAGATAAATGTGTTTGGAGTTTCTGCAACTTCTAATCTGTTCCATTGATCCTTGGTCTGTGTTTTATTTTTTCTGATACCATGTTATTCTCATCACAGTAGCTTTGTGGTACAATTTCAAATCAAGAATTGTGATGCTCCCTGCTTTGCCTTTGTCCCTCAGAATTGTTTTTGTTGTTCTACTTCTCATTCCAAATGAATTCCAGGAATGTTTTCTCTAGTTCTATGAAGTATACTAATGGTGTTTTAATTGGAATTACTTTAAATCTGTATAACAATTTCGGGAGTGTGGCTATTCTCACTATTATGGTTCTTATTACCCAAGAACAAGGACCGTATTTCCATTTTCTGTTATCCTCTTCCATCTCCTTTTCAGAGTATTTTTTAAGGTAAAGACCTTTTATTTTCTTTGTTAAATTGATTGCTAAGTGTTTCATTTTTTTTCAGTGCTATTGTGAAAATTATTGTTTCCCTAATTTCTCTCAGTGAGTCTTTCATTTGTATACAGGAATGCTATTGATTTTTTTTTATTATTTACATTTACTGGCATAGTTTAAATATACATAATGAGTGATTTCATCATAGGATTTTGTATGTGTAAAAAGAATCAAACATTCTGCCCTTCTGTTAGCAGGTTTTTTCTGGCATTTGCACTGTCTCCTGCTTTCTTGTTGACTCTGATCAATCTTATGCTGTTCTCCTCTGGGGAAGTTTCCAGAATGGTGATTCCTGTTCCACAAACAGGCAACATCTCCATAGGCAGCCTTTTGGACTCCTAAACCATTTTATAAAGTCCAATATCTATTGTCTGTTTAAATCTACAAGCCTCTTTTTTTCAGATTGACTTTGGTATCAGGATGTATATCCCTCCCTTTCTTCCAATTACCTGTGCTTTAGCTGATTCTCTCTGAGTAGCTCCAGCATGGATCCTCCTCTATTCAGCCATGTTGATTCCCTCCTTTTGGGCAGGATTTCACTATATTCAGGCTGGCCTTGAACTAACTATGTAGCCTAGACTGACCTTGAAGGTGCAGTGATCATCCTGTCTCGGCCTTTCAAGTGCTGGGATGATAGGCATGTGCTCCATGGTACACTCAGCAACAATATTTTGTAGCACTATATTTTCTTTAAAAGTATTTCTTTAAAATATGAATTTCCTTAAGTAGATACAAACAACAACCGTATAACAATATACATAATATATTGTCAATAGTATTATTAAAATTCATATCAATAATAATATAGTACTATCTAAATATAAATCCCTCCCTTAATGATAGATTTTTCCCTCTTAAGAAATGAGTAATAACCTCTTCTTTTATTTAAATCTCTATATAAATTTTGGTCTGTGTGTGTCTGTGAGTTTGCATTACTTAATGTGTTACTTGGTTATTTATTTAGTTCCCAAAATGGATAAGTAAGAGAAAACTCTTTATTCTGCTAGTTTCTGAGCCATTATAAGAATTTTTAAAGGAGGCAATATATAGAATTAAAAATTAATATATAGAAGTACACTTGCAAACTTCTGAAATTCATGTGCAATTTATTAGCAATTTCTCTTAGTGATAAAGGACTGTTGAGTGAGAAAGAACACAAAATAAATTTTAAAATAATCTACACAATTTATAATACTACTAATATGTACAATATGATGCATTTTGATAATTTGTGTACTAACACATTTCTTAAGAATAAGAAAAAAAATGAAGAAAAATTTCATAACGTAATGCGATATCTAAGATCTGTTCTTATCTCACATAAATTTCAGATTTTCATAAGTTTCTTCTTCCTCTTTTTCTTTCTTCTTTTTCTTCTTTCTTCTTCTTCTTCTTCTTCTTCTTCTTCTTCTTCTTCTTCTTCTTCTTCTTCTTCTTCTTTTCTGTTTTTGCTTCTGCTTTTTTGAGACAGTGTCTCACTATGTAGTTCAGACTGAACTTGAATTTATTATGCAGTCCAGGTTGACCTTGAACTCTCATCGATCCTCATCCTTCAGCCTCCCAAGTGATAGTAGTACAGGCATGTACCACCACATCCAACTAATACATCTTTTTATTTGAAAATTTCTCAAGTAAAATTCCAAATCCAAATGCTGCAGTGGTGGACAAGAATATGAGTTTTTTTAGAGCATGAATATATAAACAATACAATGAGGTTAATATCAAGTTACTAAGTTTAAATTCTGAAATCTTTTATCATTAATATGCACACACATAAATGAGTATTCTAAAGATCAACTGAATTTCACATTAGTCACGCCCATAATCAAAACTCGCATCCAAAATATCAGCAGCTGAAACACATTTGGGACTATGTTGAGTTGCTATATTAAAGCCAAAATTAAGGACTTGTGACTCTAATGAGTCTGAAAAAATAGCACTGGAGTGAATACTACCCAGGAACAATAAGATTTCTATCACTCGTGTACAGCTGCCCTACCTAGTCCATTTCCACATTTTCAGTTATCTAGAGTAAAGCAGGACTGAAAATATTACATTGAAATTTTTAGAAATAAACAATTTCTAAGTTTTAATTTGCACTTCATTCTTAGTAGCACAATGAAATATAAGATTCTTCGGTTTTGTTCTGATTTGTTCAATAATTTACTATGTACCCATTAGTCAGTGTGAAGATCAGATTTTGGGGTGGGGGCTCTATACTAATTGGTATGTATTTTTATGTAGCTGAACATATTAAATTATTTCTTCATTATTAATTAAACCTCTTGTGGTATAGTCATACTAATAATTAGTAGTTTTCTTAAACAAGTGAAATCATTAGATCATCCCCTCCCTGAACTATCATGAACTGCATAAGAAGAAATTTTATTTTGTACATGTATTCTCTATAATCTGATATTTACTTTACTTGTCATAAAGAAGCATTGTCACTAATTTTTAAAATCAGAAATTGCAAGAAAAATTAATGACAAAATATTTTCATGGGTATTTCTGTTTATCACTTGGAGTACTTCTCATCAAGGTATTTATGTTTTATGATTGATTTCAGTGATAACAAAGAGAAGTATGCAAGTATCAAAATGCAGATAGGTATGTGCTAAGAAAGTTTAAAAAGGCATTCTTTTTTTGTTGTTCAGTAATAAATTTCTATGTGTAATCCTGTGTGTTAGTCATTTTTTGATAGCTGGGATCAAATACCAGAACTCATAATTTTAGAAGAGACTCAATTTTGATTCATAGTTTAAGTTTCAGTCTATAATCAGTTGACTCTAAGGCAGAAATGTGATGACAGAAGAGCCCCACGGAGGAAAGACACTCAACTGATAGCAGCTAGGAAGAAGAGAGAGAGAGAGAGGGAGATAGAGGGGGGAGAGAGAGAGAGAAAGAGAGAGAGAGAGTGAGACAGAGAGAGAGAGAGAAAGAGAGAGAGAGACAGAGAGAGAGAGAGAAAGAGAATATGAAAGCACCAGAGTGGGAGATATGCATTGCAAAGGTTTCCAATGGCCAAAGTCTTTCTACTGTAGCAATTTTTTCTGTCTACTATCATTTGCAAAATTGTCTCTCAAAAAATGTGTGTTTTAATTTTTAATTTTATTCATACATTTTTGTAGCACATAATAATTACATTCATCATAGGGAACTGATACATGTACATAACACATTTTAATTTTTCCCCTTTCCTCCATCCCATTTTTCTAGCATCAGAGTCATTTATCTTATAAATTCTTATAAAATTAATTATCATACATGCGGATTAACCACCAGACTAATAGGCAAAAATCCTATATAACACATCAGACAAAAAACATATAAAACACACAAGTCAAATCACAGTTCAGATAGATGCATTGCATTGTGAATTCTTTCCTCACTCTCTTTTTTCCTATTATTGGTCCTATTATCTGTTCTCCTGTTTTAATGTTTGTGTGTATGATTTACTTCACTCAAGGTACTGGTTCCCAGCTAATGGCAATATTGAGAGGTGTTGGAAACCTTAAGAAATGTGGCCTAGTGTGACATCATTTGCCAATGGTAGAGACACTCTTGAAGGGGACATTAAGACTGCAGTCATTCCTTTTCCTTCACTTCCTTCCATGATGCTAGCAGTCTGCTCCCATGCACTCCACACCATGATATGCTGTCTTGCCACAGGTTCAAATCAACAAGACCCACTGCCGGTGGGTGGAAATTCCCAAAACCATGAACCAATAAAAGAGTTTTTCTATTTTTTAGTTGATCATCTCAAGTAGTTTGCTACAACAATAGAAAGTTGACAATCAACAGAAGAAAACCATTTCCTTTCAATTGTCTCTTGAATGACATTTATGAATGAAAGATTTCCTATGATTAATAATGTGAACATTTCATGAACATTTTCTTTATCGAAGCTTCAAAATCTGAGAGATCAGCAACTTAAATTGTAAAAGTATAGAAGAAAGTTCTGAAAGATATATCCACATTGACTGATTTCATTTCCCTTTGCTCAGGTACAAATCTTTATGGTAAGGAAATTTTTCAAGACAGAAGATAATTTTCCAATGAAAAAAATCCTACATGTTTATCATTTCTCTTTCATTTTTATTTCATTTCCCTGTCATAAGCAGAAATATAAGATGCGCTTCATAAAACAATCCCTCATATAGGTGAAAAAACTATTTATGTGGTTACTGTTAAGAAATATCATCATGTGAAAGAAATACCTGAAGTGAGCAAAAGTATAGAAAAGTGAAAACATTCACTCATCTGTAACACACATATTTACTTTTGTAATGGTCTACCCTTTTTTATTCCCTTCCCTTGCAATATTTTTCTGTTGTAATTGTGCAGAGTAAGACTGACAAATATTGGCTGCACATATTGCCAAGTAGATAAATATCCTAATATCTGCCTATTAGGAGTCACAGAATCACAAGGAGAAAATAGCTTTTTAATGGCACAGTGCAATATAAACCCAACATATTGAAACTTAAAACTGATGGCCCCTCAGTTCTTGGGATAATACTATTGTTTAGGAATTTCTCTTCAAAAGAACTAAAGTCACTAGCCAATAAATGACTTTAATGCGGTCAAGTAAGCCAGATATATACATTTTAGTTATTCACAGAACTGATAGTTAATTTTATTGCATAAGATATTAACATATTTAGTATAATGAATTTTAACAAGTTCCATCAATGGCGTCTTGCTTGTGCATTAGAAATATGATATTTTTTTGACATAGGGTCTTGCAATGCAGTTTAGATTGGCCTTGGAGTCACTGTGTAGCCCAAGCTGGCCTCAGATTCACAGTGATCTTCCTGCTTCAGCCTCTTCAGTGCTAAGATTACAGGCATGCACCACTACACTTCTGGAAACTTGTTTCTTGATGACATTCAAAGCCTTTTTTGACCAAATAAATTTCACTAAAATGACTATGAAACAAGTGTACTAACTGTATTTTGTATTTGATGTATTTATTCAGGTTCTTTTAAGATGCTTCAATTTTAACAAAAATTTTGGAAAATGCTTTACTACTGATTAAGCTGAATTGCTAAATGTCAGCGTCCCCCACCCTTTATAGACCTGATTTTTAAAACCTAGATAATGAATTGCAGTATGAATGTGGTGCAAATGTTGGTTTTTGCATAAATTTAGCTTGTTATTAATTTTAAAAACTTTTCCAAATGCAGTGCTTTAGACTGCAAAATAGGATTTTTAAATGTAGAGTATTCTTAGAAATTATGTAATTTTAGAAGAAATAAAGAAATAAAATCTATTAGTTGTCTCTATTACCTTCCCTAAATCCATCAAGAAACACAAAAAAATTCCCTCAATTATGCTGAAATTATTGAACCACCCTAGGAAATATATGTGAAAATATTGTATGTTTTCTTAAATTTCAATATGGAATAATGTTTCTGATTTAACCCAGTCAGTGCTTCCTTCTGATCCTGACCATTCTGGTAAGAAACTAAATTAGAAGAAAACTAAACTTTTGAAGTTAATACTTCATGTATAAATAATATGAGAATATTGGAAAGGATGAAAGGAGTAATTGGGTAAAAAAGTACAGGAGAAATGACAAAAAATAGAGAAAACATTAAGGGGGAAATATCAAAGGAAGACTCTAGGTTACTGTGCTTTTTCTCTGCCTAGATGCGGTAGTCAACAGGTTCACAAAGGAAACCTCAACTAATGTTACAGCAACACCTGAAGCTGCCAGGTTGCATCAATCCTTTTGGATAAATGAAAGTCCTCCAGCGTGGTATGACTGAGTAAAAACCTTCTTATGCAATAAAACTATAAGCTGTTGGTGTGGTTGGAAATCAGATGAGGTAGAGTACTGCAGAAAATAAGTAATATATACAGGCATTAAAATTCAGTTCTAACTAAAATACATATTTAATACAATGTAACTAAACAGGGGCTAATTGATTAATTGGTTACAAACATGTTTTTGAAATTAACTTAAGTTTAACCACTGTGATGAAGCTGTCTATTGTTTTGATCTGTTGGGTCCAGTGCAAGAATTTAGTTCAAATTAATTACCTCTTTGGAAATTTCACTTGATTCCCTAGTGTCCTTTTCACTATAATAACTGTACAGGACAAGTGTGCTACATACTTGAGAAATGTAGTGAACAAAGTCAAAATACCCTCTCTAAATGATTTCACCTGGCATAGGACCCTGAAATAGTTGCTCAGAGACACAGTGCATTGGATATTAGGATTGCATATCATCGGTCTCATTCTAAAGGGTGTTTTGTTTTGTTTTTTACTTCAAATAGACAAGGAAAATGGATGGTTTACAACATATACCATATGATTAAATTGTAGGGTGAATTTCTAAATTTTTTAAAAAATTATTATAGTAACCACCATATTGCTATTAACCACCCCCCCATAATCACCCTAACTTCAAACATACTTACCCCATCATCCTTGCCACTTTCTGAAGCAGTTCTGGAAGCCTTCTTTCATGACTGTCTTTCTGAAGTATGATCACAAATATGATGAATGGCGCGGCTGCCTTCTGTAGGATCCATAAACGTTTACTGCTACATCCACCTCCACACTAGAACTGAGGCCAAGCTTTTCAAAGGCTGCTCCCATCTAGTAAATGACAAGCATACTAAGGGAAGACCCATGGCCTGAAGGTACCAGACTCATCTAATGGTCCAAATGGATGACTTTGACTCTATGACTTTCTTTTAGGAGTACACACAACATTTTCAAACAGCACGACAATCTACCATCTGCTTTTTTCTTCCTTGTCTCCCTGTCTTCCTACTCTCCTTCACAGGAGTCAAAAATACACCGAATACTGACGTTTTCCTGGCTGATTCCCCCATTGGTTCTCCAGTATTTGCTCCAATAAGTCTTTTGCATGGATAATTCTTTATTGGCACCTTGTTTTTGAAGAATTCTGATAAATGCATGTGAGAAACTATATCTGAGAAGCAGAAGGTTGCTCTTAGACTATAACCAGGTATTTGACCCTGTTGGCATGTAGCTCCATTGGAAGAATAGTCCTACTGCATTCATAAAATTCTAAGTACCAGTATGCAACATATGATTTCCTATATTATGATGCTACATACAAATTACTAAAATATTTCTTATTTATCATACAATAGTTGCTTAGTGATATTATTTCCAGCACCTCCCTGTATCATAATTATACAGAGAAGAATGAAGATGTCTTGCATTTAATATTTATCTTCTGACTGCCCTATGGGAGATGCTTTAGAGATATTATTTCATTTACTGAAAAAAAAAATGACTCCCTATCATTAACATTATTCGCTTGAATTACATTTGAAAAACCTGACTGTCGCAGAAATAAATTTCGTGGTCAGTTAGCAAATACTAAGGGAAGGAGGTAAAGTAGAAACCTGATGTACCTAACTTGAAAACTCCTACTCATGGCTCCAGGAACATATTTTTACAGAAGACTGAGCCTGCTAAGGCAAGATCATAGGTTATGTCCTTCTCATGTTATTACTGAGAGTCTTGGCAACAGAGTGATAATGGGGCATGATTTCTCCTTAGAGTTCTCACACACTGCCCTCTAGACCTCATAAACGGGGAAGGAACTAGTCATCCCAAAGAAAGCACACTCTTTGATGGGCTTTGCTTAAGCAACCAGTCTTCAAGGAAATGAAGTATAATTTTAGTTCCCTCCCACATTTAAGGATTTCAAGATATCTTTTATTTGCTTGTTCATAGCAAAAACCATAAAAAGTAAAATCATAATTTCCTTCCAGCGTGAAGAGGGAGCTGGAAGGCCATAGATGATGCAACTCTTATTCATTGCAGACAGGGTCTATTGCTCAACAAGAAAACAATAGGTCCCTCAAAAGTGAGAGGAGAAATGGTGAAACATGGAAGTTCCTAGTGTGGGAAAACCTGAGCCAGAAGCCCTAAAGTAACATGTGCACTAAATTCTGTAGGTCAGAGCAGTCAGAGAGCCACCTAAGACTCAAGAAGAAGGAAAATAGAACTCACTTCTCTAGGGTTAGGGTTAGGGTTAGAGTTAGGGTTACGGTTGGGTTTGGGTTTGGGTTAGGGTTAGGTTTAGCAAGCCTCGGTACCTCCCAACCCACCAAGAAAACAGAACCAAACTGGGGACTTAATTCAGTATGCAAGCCCTGGACTTAACCCCTAGCACCCCCTACATAAACCAACAAACGAAAAGCCTGTAGACCTATGAAAATATGAAAAATACATAAAACTTATGTATATCTTTAACTTGCCAAACCTTTGGGTGTTATTTTATGAAATTTTGTTTCTGTTTGATAGACATGATTAATTTGTAAAATGTATTTCTTTTGTTCAGTAAAATTCAGAATTTTTGGAAGACAGTACAATTGTGTTCCTCGTCTAATGGTATTTAGTTATTTTGCTAAATTTTATTTGACACCCAAAATTCTGTATTTGATTTCAGTTAGCATTTCTAATTGTGCATACAATATTTAGTTAGATATATTCAAATTATGTAGCTATGACATTTTTCAAATTTGCTATTTTGGGCATGTTTAGTCTTCATGTTTCCAGACATAATGTACCTCGCTTCATGGACTCTTCTGTTTGTCAAAGAGAGGCAAGGCAGTCTTGCTTGTCTGAAGAGTCTGCATCAGGTGATGCACCAAATGTGGCTATCTTCCCCAGAAGCATAGAATGAGTTCGGTTTGTGAACTGAGGTACCACTCTTTCCATAAACATAAGTTGAAGAACAAAATATTGCAAGTTGCATTATAACTTCCTTCCAAATGTGTGCAATGAAGGATAGATGTCTCTATTATGAAAATGAAAAATTATAATATAAAATAATAAACTGATGTCATTTCTGGAGCAATTCATTTAATAAGAAATTTGGTTGCAGATATCTAATCTATAGACATTATTTTAATCCATTTTGCAAAGAAAGAGTGTACTAGAAATAAGTTATCTAACTGTAGTCACATAACTGACAGGTAGAATTGAATTTCAAGCATCTACCTCTATTGTGCCAGTGTCATATTCATAAATGCTATGCTATGTTGCTTCAAAAAGGTGTTTTGAATTTCAGACCAGCAAATTATTTCTCTGTAGAACCTTTTCATTAGATCATATGAGTAAAGAATATAAAATATTATACACATTCCTGGGCATTAAATTCTATTTACTATGTTCTAAAAATGTGTTAATAAAGCTTTGGCAGTCTACTTGCAATGTTCTTATAGTGAAAAAAAATGAAAACTCCTAAAGCCATTGAGACTTCAGTATTCATTTAATCTCCTTTTTTCAGATTAAAAAAACTCCAGAAGAAAAAAAAATTCGTAGTAATTTTGTTTTAAATATTCAGAAAAAGAAATAGATTTTTGTAATCAATTATAATTTCAGTTAACTGCATTAGAAATGTATATTGAATTTAATTTACTTTGCTTCATAGTTAGTATTTTACTAAGTGTAATGGGGGAAAATAATAGTCTATCAGCCTCTAAATAATGCTCTTTTATGTAAAATACTAATAAATCACCATTACTGGAGAATGATTTTAATTGAGATGTTAGGAGCTATTTAAGGGTTTATAAGTTGAGAGTAAAAACCAAAATGAATAAGTAAACATATAAAAATATGAATAAACAAATATTTTTTACAGAGTAACTTTCTTCACACCATTTAATAAGAGCTGGAAACTCATAAGGTCAGAAATAGTGAGTATGCTGCCACAATCTATTGGTGGGATGTATACAAATTAAGAAGCAATCTAAATAGTTAAATTATTTATAAAACTTTGATGTATATTCTTGGCTTCCAGCTTTAAAAAATGTTCTTCTTTGATTAGTTTTCTATGGTTACACAACAATTGCCACATGCTTAGTGTCATTAGACAATACCCATTTATTACTTCAGAGTTTCCATGGTTCAAAATTCCAATGCAAGTAAGCTGGGTCCTTGCTAGTTGCTTGCAAGACTGGAATTAAGATGTGTAGGGCTGGCAGTGACTGTCATCTCCGACCTGGGCTCTTCTTCCAGGCTCACTAGATTTATCCTGGTGATTTCCTCCCCAGTGTTTGTCAGTGGACATTCTCTGCTCTTGTTGGCCACCCACATTTCCTTGCCGACTGGTTGCCATAGGTGCTTTTTTATGTAATGATTTTATTCCTCCAGATTACCCAGAGTGTCTCTGTCTTCCTCTCCCTCTCTACCTTGCCAAGACAAAGTCATATCTCTGTACTACGATCACAGGAATAACTGTCCTGTAATATTCACAAGTTCTGCTGGTACTCAAAGTCCATGGATTATACAAGACCTGTAGGAGGGAGCTTGACACTTGGCCACTTGAGAATCTGACTACTATGGCCCTGTGATATTATCATTATTATTATTATTAAGCACCCTTTTAAGTTTCCAAGAGTCTTGCCAAATCACAAGGACATGGTAGTCAGACTGTCTGGATGAATATTAAATAGAGGGCAGGAGGAATTGTGTAAACCAGTTTATTTGTATTAATTTCCTTCTCGCACTATGCTGAGTCAGCTGCTACTTATAAAGCTCTTCATACAATGGAACCGAGCAACCTAATGATGTCAACATTACGTAGTTCAGTCTGTAAAACCTGCTCAGTGCGGAAATCGGATGGGGAATACAGCCCTGTGAGGGGGATCAGTGCTCCTGTCACTGGTCACATTGAATACTCTCTCGCCATTTCTCTGTGTAGTCTGCTGCCAAGGTACCCTGGATATTTTCCAGCCTTTCCACTATCATTGGACCTTCTGACTATTCACTACAGCAGCCCACGGGCACCAGACACTGTCCTTTGCATCTCAACCATATCCTTTCCTTTCAGTGCCCTATAAAACCTCATGGTTCACAAGTTGTATCTGGGTATGTTCTTCAGACTCTCAACCCCTGTCTCCATGGTTCCAATGGCAGGGTATCACTGCGGTCAGCAGTAGGAAGGCTGGGGCAGCGACTTGAGCTTGGGTGACTCCTGCTGCTGTTTACCTATCTAATCTTGAGATGACCACTAAAACATTTTATAAAGTAAAGATAACTAAAATTGCTATCTAACCCATAAAGTGGTTGTAAGCATTAACTGATTTCATGTGTGTAAAATGTTTACACTGATACAAGACTCAGAAAGTTTTCTTTGTTTGCTATTAGAGGAATACGAGTTGTACTGAGATATGCAGAGGAAAAGTAAAGAAAAAAAAAAAAAAACAGAGGAACTGGGAACTGGTTATTTCATGGGGTGGGAGACTCCCCCTGTCCATCCTGGTTAAAGTTTTCTTCAAGGTCAGATGTAGCCCGGAACCTGCGAGTTTCCCACGGGGCAGAGGTCTTGCAGGGGTCTGTGTGCGATAGCTCAGTGTTCTGTGATTTACCGTGCCCTGCTGGGACCCAAGGTGGCATGGCTGCTAGCGGGAGGGCCTTGGAGCTAGAATTCTTATAAATGTTGGAAAAGGGAACTGATTTTAAAAAGTATTAAAGTAACTTCTCTCTATTTACTGTGTGCATGTATGTATGTTTGAGCAAGTGGTTCTATGAGATGTTGTACTCAAAAAGCCACATGTTTAAAAGAGCAGTGAAGAAAAGAAAAACAATGAGAGAAAGAAGAGCAACTGGTGGAGATGATGACGTCTCTGTCACATCAGGTCAAAGGCGTCACCCTGGGTTTATAATCCCCTTTGACCAGCAATGATGACAAACTTCCCGTGAACCTTTAACCCCATTTCCAGTTGGTGCTCTGAACCAGCTACCGTCGAGCATTAGGCTTCCCTCACACAGATGCCCTGCGTGGCACTCCTCAGCCTGTCCCTCTGATAGAAATATGCAGTAATCTGAAAAGGAGAAAGCACAGAGGAAACGCTCTTAATGGCTCCTAATGGCAGCGCAATGTGGCCTTGACCGCCGCATACTGACCTGCGGCCAAGGAGCTGCCCTCTGTTTCACAAGCTTCTAGTAGGGGAAGATCTGATGCTCTCTGAGTGACAGACAATATTTCACGAGACTGCGGCACCTTTTCTGCCCTCTGCATGCATCTCCCAAAGCAATTAAAGTTTTTGAAATAGTTCCTTTTTTCACATAAAGCAAATAAATAGTTTAAAAAAAAAACCAATGCAGAGCATTAGAGCGAGCCCTATCCTCTCCTCTTTTTTTTTCATATTTACATTCAGAATTTTAATGGCACTTGACTCTGAAATCATTCCAGTAAAGCGGAAAATTAATATTTTAATATGTCTTCCACCACTCCAGCGAGTAGCAGTGAGTAAAGTGGAGTAAGTATGGGGGAAGAAATGTTTTAGTATTAACTGTGTTTATGAATATTCATCTCCCCTTCTCATCTGATATCTGCTTTTTGGTGTCCACTCTCTTATATCTAAGCTAAATCATTGTGGAGCACCCACTAGCTAGCAATTGCTTTACATTTTATAGGGAGGAGAGTGACAATTTCCCTTTAATATTCTTTTGATTAGATTTTTGTCATAATTTTTTACTGAGTGAATCCAAAAGAGTGAAGCATGGCTAATAAAAAACATTATCCAATAGGTTTTTCTCCGGGAAGGACATTGATTTTATCTCTTTTTCTTTATCTAGAAAGTGGGTAGCAGAGAAACAAGGGGAAATTAAAGAAGACAGAACAGTTCAGCTGTCTGTGAAATTGTTAGGAAATCTGCTTCACTTTAGGGTCAAAAGTTATAAAAATTTAATTTGTACAACTCTTTCATTATGTGCATTTGTTTATTTATGGAAAGAAGAAAATGGCCAAGAGATCCATTGTAACAATTTTGTTAAAAAAACAGGAAAATACTAAATGATCTTTCATTGTATTTAAACAGAATTAGAACGTTTAGTCAGTATACAATTAGATATATCAATTGTATGTTCACCTTATCTACTATAAAATACTGCAATGCCCTAAACTCTTCCAAATTTTAAGTAATTAAAACAAATAATCTATTAAATTCATCTTTAAAATAAATGTTACTAATATTACCATATTTAGTTTAAGGCTATGATTTTATTTTATTGAAACAAGAGAAATTTTCATTTGCTATGAATGTAAGAAAATGGGGCAAAAGACTATTGCAGATAAGAAAACAATGTTTTTTCAAATAAATTTTTACCAAAGTTATTTCCTACAGAAGCAGAGTTATATTTTCATGTCCCTGAAACATTTTCCTATTAAAGAATCTTCTTTTAGTTAGTGTATCCAACATGGCAATATTTTACTTGGGGAAGATACAACAGCCTAAAGTAACCTCAATGATTAGTTTGAATTTCATAGAAGTAATAGAATTCAAAACAACAACAAAAAAAAACTTAACAGATGTAATACTTACATATAAATTAATTTCCAGTTGAAAATTTGAAGTGTTTGTATAAACAAGTATTTTGAAGATCATTTGAGGATTTAGCAGAAGAGGGCAGTGACATTAAAAACTCACAAATATATACTCACAAGGTGAACAAAATGAAAGAAAGAAATTATCCTCACATTATGTGAGTAGCATTACGTGATATGGGATAAAATTCTCAGTGCCTAAAAATGCTGATTTCAAACAGTTTAGATGGAATGGAAGATGAATTTAAAAGTTAGATGACTCAGTATATGCGTCTAATGGTCATTAAGGTGATAATAAAGATAAATTCAACGTCAGTTTAAAATTTTTAATCCATTGTGAGATAAAAAATGTAAATTTTATACTTTATTTTACATAGGCAATTTTAAATGTTTGTGTAATAGGGTATTATAAATAGATGTTTACACTCATAAATTTGTTTCATACATGTCTGCTTATTCTTTCTGGATTAAGTGTATGTATTAATATTAGAAGATGTCGTGAACCTATATATGTATTTATATATATGCTACATTTAATGTATGTCTGATTAGTCACTGAACAAGGAAAATTAGGCAATTGGAAAATCAGATTATCTTATTACAGGCCTACATAAATAGCACACAAATTAAATTTAGCCTCAATGAAAATATTTAATATTAATATCCTGAAATTTTCATGATATTTCTACCATAGGCAGATTTATAGTTTTCCAAAATTATGTTCTCTCCATAATTCTGTGACTGTTTAAACTGATAAAATTGTCATAGTTTATAAAATACAAGAAAAATACAAATATTCAATTGAACTTATACAAAGGAAACTGATTCAATAATAGTATTCTAATACAAAGTAGAATTTCTTGGGACAGAGAATTAAGCGGAGGAATATCCCAGATGTGAATTCATATTGTTTTCTCAATTACAATCTATACTAAATGGTTTAAAAGTTTTTCTTTAGTCTCTATGGCATAGACATCACAAACACATTATATGTAAGCGTTTTTTTTACCACAGTGGTTTTGAACACTTATGAAATACTACAGAAATTGACGATATATGAGCATTTTCATATTTGTGTATTTTTCTAATTTTTGGTATAGAAAAGTATAAACTCAAATGAAACTCTTAGATCTAGGTTGTTGGATTATGACATAATGGAAAGTGTATGAGTTTGTGAAGGCAGAGAGGTTTGAACTGAACTCTTGCCTTCATCAATTGTCTATGGCAATCCAATAGGGACAAGTTACCTATAAAATGATCTAGTAATGCCAGTCACACCTATTTGTGATAAGAACTTCAACTATTCCACAAGTATTTAATAAACATCTAATATGTGTTGCCTTCTGTGCTAGTTTCCCAGGGAAAACAGGTACTGGAGAAGAAAAGAGGGAAGAGAAGAAAAACAAAGCAGATATAGCGCCTACATAGAATATTGTATGTTACAGTGTACAATGAAAAAATGAAACATACACACTTAAAAGCATTACATGTAAAAATATGAAAATAGATGGGAGAATATCACTACAAATTTTAGTTCATTTATTAGAGGATTGTCTTAGATTATGTTCCTCGAAGGGTGACACGGAAGTGAGATCGTCATGCCTGTAGTTTACCAGATGTGAGGAGGCACACCTAGGGGAGAAGGAACCAGACAGCAACAAGAACTGATGAAGGGTTGCACTGTGATCAAGAAACTTCCATGGGTGGCGGCTGCTTAGTCTCACTGAGCACCCAGAGAAAAGCCCAGTAGCTCCTGAAATAGAATCATCACATGAGACAACTGGTCGAACAGGAAGTCACAGTGTTTACTCATGGAGTATTTTCTCACTGGGAGGAGTTGTGCTTGAGGCTGAGACCAGTCCTGCACTACCAGGTCAGTCTGACTCGGTGCTAACTTCCTTGAGATCTTCTGGCAGAAGAGAGATGAATATCCTCAGATGGAAAATTTTCAGAAAGTAGGAAAGTGTCTTACACACTTGAGGAAACCAGGTAGCAAGTGGATATAAAGACTGAATTCAAGTCATCTGATTCAAAGCATTGTTGAGATATTTTCTCACCAAAATAAAATATTTCATACTTTTCCTTTGATTCTTTTAGGCGTTGAACATACATTGATTTTTTTATATAGTTCTCTTTGATTCTATACTTAAGGAAAATTTCCAGAAAGTACCTTTGTTGCCATTTCAGTTCAGTTGAACACAGAGAACTGTCTAGCAATGCCATGACTCAAATTTCTCCTTCAAGCAGCTCTTTCTTAGCCCTGTACTAGCTCCACCAACGGTAAAAGAACAAGATGCTTTTCCAGCTTTATTTGCTTCTAGCTTCTATGGTCCATTTGGTTGTTCACAATTTAGCTCTTATCAAGTCTTTAGCAAGATAGCTACACAGAAAGTCAGCATCACTGCTTTCCCTTATTGCCTCCAGTGACACACGGAGGTTCCTGTGTTCTTAAGATATCACTCTGTAAAAGAAGAAGATATCCAAAAACACTCAATAAGCAACATTTACAGAGCCTTTTTGCTTAGACAGTGTGAAAAAGTAGAGGGCCTGGAGCCAGATATATCAAGTTTGAAATTCTTGCTTCATTTTGCTTTAAAGGTTTGATTTTAGATTGCTTGCTTACTCTTTTGAGCCCCATTAAAATCATATTGGTAAAATAATGACACTATTAGTTATCTCAGAGTAACATATGAGGAATTGTGAAATAGCATATGTGAAATGCCCAGTATGATGGTAAATACATAGGATGCATTAAATACTGGAGGTTATTACTATTATTAATAACAATAACTGTTAAATGAGTGACTATGCTTTCATACTACAAACTAACTGATGATTATAAATCAGTTAGATGATAAAATGTCATAAGGTCCCTCAAGGCAAATATGACTATTTCACTTTCTTTGCTGTTGCAAACTAAATTTCTGTAGTTTATTAACTTCATAAGGTAGGGGGGAAGGAAATCATTTGATGTACTACATAATAGTGAATTTCAATAATACTTAATGTACTACATGTTGGTGACAGCAAATTTGTATCCTAAATTAATCCACAAAAAATACAGTTTACACAACACCTATTACATATTAAGACATTGAAGTAACAAATAACCAAGTATATTTTATATCATCATCTTGAACACAAGTACTTCACTTAATACTTCAGTTATATTTCCAAAAATTTCTGCAAGTCTGAGAAGAAAGAAAAAATTAATAAATAATATCTATTTCAGTTTCTTTTTCAAATATATATATATATATATATACTCATTCCTTTGAGATACATTAGCAGTCATTAATTTTTTGTTATCCATCATAAGTTATAATGATGCTTGTCATTAATATTTCCCACTTAGATAAGCAATATTTTCACAAACATTAAAGCTTAATTTACTCCCTGGGTGTATTTCTACACACAAATTTAAAACAATAAAAATAGCACATTGTTTCTTAAAAACTAGTTCAATTTATTCATACTATGGGCAATAAATCTTGGAAATCATCTCTTTCTTTTTTTTTTTTTTTTTCCTTTTTCTCCATCTGGTTTACTTCAGAAACATGGGATCTTTTGGGTTTTTTTAATTGCCCACATTTTATAGACCTCATCATTCACTGGTATAATATTTCCAAAAATTTTTAGCTTGCTTATGATGGACATTTTTCTTGTACTGAGACTTGCAAGTTACACAACAGATGTGTAAAGCTGGAAAAGAGGAAAATGACTAATGATTGATGAGAACATCGTCAATAGACTGACAGCACTAGGGAGAAGGAGTCACACGAAATTGCAGTGACAAATTCCTTATCCCTGAGTCAGGAGAACAAGCCATTGTCCTCCAAAGCAGGACAATTGAGCTCTAAGATACATGGAAATGAAAGAAATAGATATTGCTATTCTCTTATTAAGTTCTTATATTAAGAACTTTTTACCTAAACAATAGTCTGTTAGAGTTTGTGGGGGAATATAATGATGAATAAAAAGAAAATCTTGTTTTAGTAAACTTGTATATACAAGAATCCATAAATACATACATGTTCCCCAAAGGATTTTTGTGTAAGATGGAGAAAACTCTCCATCAATTTATATATATAGATCAACTAAATTTGTCACTGGTTCATTTATAGATTATGAAAAAGGTGAATAATAGTAGTTTCTCATAACTGATGTATCTAATGCTCTATCCCAACAAAAACTCTCAATTTAAAAGCCAATTGGAAAAATTAGAGCTCTTTATTAGCGCAGGCCTGGTGACGCAGCGTCCCCATATGCATAGGGAACACTGTGCCCCGAGCTGAGGAAACAAACCGCTTTTAAGCAGTAAAACCCCAAACACCTGGGGTGGGGGACGGTTTCGTTCGTTGGGGGATTTTGAAGCCTGGCTAGGTTTCAGGGGAGTGGCGCAATACAGAACAGAAACAGGGCACTTGGGAAAGTACAACTCGTGTTAATCGGGGCAGGACAAGGGGGGTAGTCTCAGACAACAAGGGGGTCACATTATAACAATAGCATTATATTTTTTCTTACCACATAATCAATGAATTCTAGATACTTATGGGTGATAAAAGGATGTTACTTGCTACGTCATTGTGTTTTTTTTTTTGAAGTCTGACAGTTCTACATAAGTTACATTATTTTCACCTCCCATATGTTTTATGATAGCTCTTTGCTACATTGGTAAAAGTCTGTTCCAGTAAAAGAGTACTAATTCACACTTGTTATCCTTTATGTATCTATTTTCTTACTCTAATATACCAACTTATCTTGCATATGTTTGTTATTAATGTTAGTTAGGTGAGATCGTGTTACATTTTATCATTAATGAAAAAGTTTCCATTATAAAACAACTCAGTTATTTTTAATAAGTAAAATGTTACATGCTCTTAACTTTTCATTCTAGATGTCAAACACGTAGCGTTGTGAGTTCAAGGCCAGCTTGGGCTACAACGCGAGTGCAAGGCCGGCCTGAGTTACATAGTGCGACCCTGCCTCAAAAAACCAGGGCCGGGAGTTTGGCTCAGTGCCTTAAGCGCCTGCCCTGGCAGGTGCGAGGTTGTGAGTTAAATCCCCGGTGCTGAAAAAAAAAAAAAAAAAAAAAAAAAGACAAAGACCTCTGCCTTTGTAAACAGAAAGTACTGATAAAGAATAATTGCGTATTATAAAAATAATATCCAATAACTGATATAATGTGATGTACAAAATATTAAGCAAGAAGCATACACTGATATGTAAGATGAGACATGCAATTGGATCTTAGTAAACACTTTTAACAAGAAATGTGGCAAGGTGAGAGATTTGAGAGTTACTGGATAAGGAATGTGTGCTAGGGCTTTGTATAAACTTCAGTCAAGGAAGGCCTTTCTTACAAGGTGACATTTGCACAGAGGATAGATTGATGAGAGTCTCCCAGGTCAAATGACTAACTGGTCCAGGGGACCTACGCAGAGCAGACACACGCACGGAGGAAGAAACAACAAAGATACAGTTAAAACACCGCACGCCAGAGAGGACACAAAGACGCAGATAACATGGCACCTCCTGTTGTGTGGCAAATAGGATTTTTTTCCCCTTAATTGTAATCCAAGCTTTTAGAGTTTCCAGAAAAATAATGATATGATTTCTTTTGTGCATGCGGTTTCCTTGTTTTTGGTCAGAGGGAAAAAGGTACATGCAGGGAGACAGTTAAGGAGGCTGTTTGAATTTGTGATCCCCAACAGTTCTATTGTAGGCCAAGATGACAGTGACTTAAGCCCTTGATGGATTTTATTTCACATTTAGATAAAAGAGGTTCCCAGGGTGCGAGCTTTATGGCACTTATTTATTTTTCTAGTGCCTGGATAAGGACATGTCATACAGTAGGCACTTAAAAATCCTTCACAAGTGAATAAAATAGTGGTGACATAACTAGAATTTTATGAGAAAGGAAGAAAGCTAAAGACCAAACTTTTTCTTGAAACATCTTACTAGACTAAAATATTTTACAATGTTTCAATACCTTGAAACAATAAGTGAACTTTACTGTGGTAAGTAGATGAGGTTTTCTCAATAAATCTGCACCATGTATATCTTGAAAATTTTAATAAGTTAGAGATAGTTCCTCTGCTGCAATTTAACATACTACTTAATAATAAGCATGATGAAATTGGACATGTCATTGATGCAAGATAATAAAAATGTACCATGTCTTAATCAATGCCTTCTAATAAGGGTCTTCTTATGCAAAATGTGTGTTATGAAAAGCAGTAGAAAAAGGAGATGAGTTCTAATATGATGTTCAGTCACATTACTTTTGACAGAAACTTGGAATATTCTTACTTATAGATTGGGACCATTGTATTGTCTTGCTATCTAATTCAGTGTTCTTATGGAAACCCAAATGATGATACATCAGAAAGCAACTTTTTGACTTCCCTGGATGACATAGATTTATAGAAAAATATTTATGTTAACAAATTACATAAAGTCAGTTAATATGGCACGTGTGGTGGTTACTTTGTTTGCTCGATCACTCCTATTACTATATTATTGTTGTACATATTACATATCAGTTTTGCTTATAATCCTTCTCACTTTATGTAACCAGTGATTCACAAACTTGACCACATGTCAAGGAATGTCATCTGGAGTGTTTCTCAACTACATCACTGGGTCTCACCTTTACGGTTTATGAATGAGGAGTTCTGGGTGAGTTCTATGAATTTTCCCTTTTAACAAATTCCCAGACTATGTGAATACTACTGTGTTGGAGACCACACTTTGAGAATTACTGCTTATAGGAATAGTGATATTTAAATAGGCTTAAGGATGGAAATATTTAATCTTGTGTACTGAGATAAAGTGTATCTCAATTTGTAGACAAAACCTCTTTGGCACTGTAAATCACAACTTATCTCTGACAAAGAAAATAAAACATTCAAATAGATAATATAAAAAGGTAAACACATACAAATTTGAACATTTCCCTAGCTTGGCCAGGTGGTATATTGAAACTCCCATATACTAGCCAATAGACATGAATCTAAATTACAAATAGTAGAAGCAAACCCATCTCTTCCAAGAGTTGAAAGTTGAAATTACATATCTATTATTCATTATATTAAAATCATTGAGGTGTAAAATTATAGGTGCAGTGTCAAGCACTGTGTATTATTTCTTTATTCAGAAAAGTCAAAATCTTTTCAGTGTAACTATATTTTTGATAATAACTTCCTTTCATATTTAATTATGACTGAAGAATCAATCAATAATCATTTAGGGCAGCTGCAAAGTCTGCAGGGCATATAAGAAATATCCTACTGCAACACTGTAGTGAAGATTTGGAGACATTACAATGACAAAGGACCCTATATGGATCTTCTTTGAGTGTCCACGTTCTCATCTTTGGAAAGTCAAAGTGGGAAACAAATTAAAGTTCAAGAACCAAGTTCTATTTTCAGAGTTTTACTAAAATGGTATTTGACTTTCTCTCTAATGGTATATTAAATTGTTCTAAGTTGGTATTGGATGACTGATTTCTCCTTTATACAGAAAATGGCATTAAATGGGTTTGAATGGGTTTCTACATGTAGAGGAAGCAAAACTTATCACTCCTCACCCTGAGTCAGGCTCATCCTTGAACAAAAAGGAAACTTACATATCTAAGAAGGAGAAAGAAAAAGAATGAAGAAGAGAAAAATTATGTTTCACATTGTTTGGCACACAAATGATTTACATATTGTATTTGATATGCCTACTAATATGAGTGCTACAATCAAAAGAAACCTTGTATGGTCATTGTCTTCATATCAGTCAGTGCTAACTAGTGAAACAGATTTAATGCATGATATCATATAAGAATTTGCAAGATTGGCTTACAGTGTTCACCTGCAGAGTCAGGTATGGGGAAGTACGAAAGGATCATCTGTGTCCAGGAAATCCAAAGGATCCCTCAAAGACCTGGAGTTCACTTCAGTGTCTCGTGTGAGTCCATATCAGGAGACTGGAGAGTCTGCCCTGCAAGCCAGGAGATGATGTTCAAGGTGCAGGCAAACGTGAATTTGTAACTGGTGGCCAATTTAAACACCAGGTGAACTGAATCAGCATGGTGCTGAGTGTGGATGGCCCACCTGAAGCCTGTTGTCAACATAAAAAGGAGACCTGGAGAGGAAGAGTAGTGTTGTGAGTTCTCCTAACTGTTGTTTAGAGCTGTTGGCTCTCCAGGAGGAGCTTGTCATGCTGGCTCCCTGAAACGAACTCGAATATTATCATGGGAGGAGCTCTGGACCTTGTTACGGTTTGTGTCTGGGTATCTCCAGAAAGGCTCATGCAATTATGGAGGAGGCTGAGTCTAGCATTTGTGATTGGTTCATTGTCTAGCGCTAGGGATTGGCAGTGTGAGTGCTGCACTCACTCGGGGTAGGTGGCTGGCGTACAATACGAGGGAGGGAAGGAGGTGTGCATTTCCCTTTTTTGCCCTTTTTTGCTCTTGTAGCTTACAACCACCCTGCCTTGGAGCCAGTTGAGTATGGGCCGAAACGTCCATGAATTGTAAGCTAAATACACCTTTCCTTCCTTCATTTTGGGTGTCAGGTATTTTGTTTCAACAATAAGAGAAAAGTAACCAAGACAGACTTTGTTGCTGAGAATGGCTGTGGTTCACTTTGGGGGAGCTTTGGTCCTTACTTTGAGCATCGCTTCCTGGGTCTGGAGGGGAAGATGTGTGCTGCTCAATCTCCAGCAGAAGTTTGTCACCCTGGTTTTCTGATATGAACTTGTCTGTTCTCAACTTCGAAGGAGCTCGGCCCTCATTGTTACTGAGGATGGCTGTGCTACTTTTCAGGGGAGCCCTGGTCCTTATTTTGAGCATCACTTCTTGGCTCCACTTCAGAACCCTCAACCTACAGGCACAGATCCTTCACTTGGCTGGCATAGACTTTCTAGCTTCCACTGCTGAACTTTGGGCTTTCCCAGCACAGATCTGTGAAACAGATTTGCGTGAGTCATTACCATGGGCTCTAGGTTTTCAGCTGAACTCATGCAGGTTATTGCCATGGGGTCCAGCCATTGGCTGGATTTTCTAGGTCTTTAGTGTGTGGACAGATCCTGCACTATCTTTGTATTTGACTCCTTAGGTGACCATTATAAATAATACTATAAAGTATGTGTCCTGTATGTAATTGTTCTCCTTTCAACCCCTATCTACATCAGCAAGGATTGGAATATTTTATTCCATTCAGGGTCAAACCTATGGGGTGCTGTCACCCACCCAGGGTGGGTCTTCAGTATTCAGCAAATCCCTTCAGCCACCTGAAGAACTATGCTGCTAGCCCAATTGATAGGGTGTATCTTACTCAAATCAACACAACTAACTATCACAATCTCAAAACACAACATATTAGTCCATCAAGTGTCTATTTAATTTTTGGTCATGGTACAGTTAATCAGACATTATATAACATCCAGGGATTTAACAAATGAACTGGACAAACACATAACTGGAGGGCAAGATACAGCAAACTCCATTTTATTCCAGGAAAATAAAAAATTTCTGAGAGAGAAAAATTGAGTTGAATACTGGTATGAAGAGGTATGCAATTCTATATATATTTGTCTATGTAGGTGCAGACTTTTAGCTGTTACTTTGAATCTGGGTCAGAAGATATAAATATTGGACATAATTTTAGATAAATACTATCATTGCTTTTAATAATGTATCTATTTTCCTCTTGGAGACATCAGTGTACCTGGGAATGAGGATTTCTGAACACACATAAAATCAGTGAGTTTTCAGAACTCTCAAAACGAGTCTTTAGTTAACTTGCTAGAAGGCATGCTGAGACACAGAGTCATAGATTATGAAGAAGCTTGCAATATTATTCTCTTCTTCTAGACATGCCTCAGAATCATGGAGAACAGCTTGCATATGTGAGAGTCTTTTTCCTTCCGTGGTGATCTGCTTCAGTGGAGTTGTCACATTAACTCAGTCCTCCTCTGAGAGCCCTTCCCCTCAGCTGCCAGCATCCATGTTTCCAGTCTGGGAATATTGATTCCCCTGATTCATGTTCCATTTGTGGTCACAGGTGAGATGTACAACAGCCAATGTCAGGACGGGGAGCATCCCAGTGAAGCAGAGGCCAGATGCCAAATCACAGTGCTACTTAATTGGAATTATTTTTCCACAGGTGACAAACTGTGTCCCAACAGGGACATCAGAGTCTTGGTGTCTGCTTCTCAACGCCTTTTGCATCTGTGCTTTTGAATTAATTCACACGGATGTGCTTGCCTACCATAAAAAACAAAAGTAAGTTTTACAGTTTAAAATAACATTCCCTTAATAAATCCCTCATCCTGTACTCCCTGTTGTTTGATGAGAAAGTAGTCAACACAGTGCAGGCATTAAAATAGCTTCTATCTAAACTGTGTTGAAAATTTTATACAAAGAAGATACATGTGAGGAGAAAATGTACAATAGAATGGTCCTCTTAAGTAGGAATACATTGGTGCAAATGCTAATTGTTTTAGAAAGTATCAATATGGTGCATAATTTTACACTTTTATCCTAGCATCCAAAAACCTATACATATATTTGTATTAAAAAACAGTCTTCTATTTAGCCAAAGTCCCCTTGGCAAATCATAAATTGTAGACCAAGACTCTTGGCCAAGAATCTTGTGTGTATTCTACTTTCATTAAGAAATGACAAGTTCATAATTTGTCAGAGTCCTTCATTGAAACCCCCAAATCTCGGCTGTCTAATGTTCAGAAGATGATTTTCACATGCTATGGCAATGGAGGACATGGAAGCTGGACTCTATGGAGAAACCGTTATATCTCCTTTTCTCTGTCCTGAAATATTAGACATACTCTACATGACAATCATTCTTGTAGAGTCTAGTTCAGGGCATGAATTTCTCAAAACACCAATTAAACAAAAATTGCTATGCTTTAATCCCATTTCTGTCTCAATTGCCTCAGTTTTAATCAAGATCAATCATACTAACTCTTCTCTGCAAAGAATTGACCAGCCTACACCCATGGATCCTGACAATAAAAACTTACCACTTGTCCGCCTTCCAAGGGACAGAGGTAGGGTGGATTGTGAAGTGGGTAAGTTTGCAGGTGTGTGTGTGTGTGTGTGTGTGTGTGTGTGTGTTTAGGCAATAGGATCCTCTAAGAAATAAATTTTAAAATTGCCTTGTTGTAGGAATGGAAAAAACAAAGTTGTGTTTCTTTATTACTTTACAGAATTTCAAGGTATTTGCAACATCTTAAGGATAAAAGAATATCTTTGATGAATGATTGCCTATCCTAAATTTTGATTCGTTTTTTTTTATGGCCCCAGGGATCAAATTCACAAATTTAGCCCTGCCAGACAGGCACTTAAGTCATTGAGCCAAACCCCTGGCCCTTAAATTTTGATTCTTGCACTCACTCCTTCACATAATAATTGATTTTTTAAATTTAGGGTCAAGGAAGGACAGATATCCTCAGTTACACTCTTGTATTAGTTGGATCCTGTGTCCCCCCAAGTCTGGCATGTGTGATTGGTTTGCTGTCTATCACTGGGATTGGTGATGTGAGTGCTGCACCCGCCCAGGGGTGGAACCGAGTTACGGTGTAAGAGGGAAAGGAATGTGGGTCTTCCCTCTCTTGCTCTTCCGCCCTCTCCCTCACTAGTCTACCTTGCTGCCATGAATGGTGGCCCTGCCACACCATGCTGCCTTGGAGCCAACTAAGTATGGACAGAAACTCCTGAGGAACTGTAAGAAATAAACCTTTCCTTCCCTAATTTTGGGCATCAGGTATTTTGTCTAGGCAACCAATGAAAAGTAACTAAGATAACTTGCTTGTCGCATTAAGAAAAATCACTGCAAAAGAGTAATTTAAAATATGAATTCTCATTTATTTTGCTCAGGACTGGGAAGACCTGAATGAAAAATTCTTTCCTGCATTCTTGGAAGGGTCACCTTGAAGACCTTCTCCTTGATGCTCTGGTGCCCTGTCTGTCAATGTGCCAGCAGAAGGCAGTGGGACAGCTGGACCTCCCCTGGCATCTTTGGCTCCACTTACTGTTAGCACAAGGTGAGCTCCTAGCAACTGGACCTCTTCAGCCCACATTTGCCAAAGGCTCCCAAAGATGGTGTTCAAAGGGTCCAAGAAAGTAGCATGCTGTCTGCTGGCTTGTAAAGTCACGCAGTGGAATTTCTCCTACATTCGGTTTATTTCTGAAGTCCCATAAGCCTGACCTATTTTCAGGAGAGGAAGACATTCACTTTTCCTTTTTATGGGGAAAGTTTACAGAGCTTTATAAAATGCTCAAAACCACCCCTGTAATTGCCCCTAATTTCTGACTGGAAATTAGGCAGGACATCTACCTAAATATAACTGTAAACTGATATTCTAAATAGAATGGATTCCAGTTTCCATATCCCATAGTTTGTAATTTTATTCTCTCCTTATGATACTATAAGTTAAAGAAAAAATTCACATGTCTGCATTTTCATTTCTGTTAGTTATATCATGTTATATGTCACTTTTCAGTAGCATTTAATCTATACTAGCCATATGGAAGTATTATTTAAATTTTTAAAAACACGAAAGTGATTAGTGTACGTAACTAGATGATTCAGTCTTTTTTATTATAGTTATACATAGGTAACATTTATGTTTGCTAGACTCTCTTTTAAGTAGTTTGAATTAACTCATTTTTTTGTTTCAACAACCCTGAGATATAGGTATTCTCATTATGCTCATGTTACAAATAAACAAACTAATGGCAAAAAAAAAGGGTAACTGCACAAATTTATACATTTAGGGTGAATAAAGTTTCAAACTCAAGCAACTGGATCTAGTGGCCATAACTGTTGCCGCCTCCTCAGCAAATTTAATCCTTTATACACTAGAAGAAAATTAAGCCTCAGTCTTAGAGTAACATGAAAAGATTAAGCATATTCTTAAGAAAATGAAAAGACAGGAATTTTTCAGGTGAATTCTAAGTTTCATAGAGATAGTTGACTTTGTCCAGTGTCAATTGCTTTGTGGGACAGACCGATGGCAAGCCTTCTGTAAGCCACTCGGTATGTTCAAACATATGACCGCATGCATGGTGCGTGGGTGTGTGCTTTTATCCATGTAGGCAGCGACTGAACTTATAGAGTAGCAGATTCTGAAGTGGAGATGAGTGCACAGGAACTAGATTGGGACATAATCTTAGGATTTCCCTTCACAGAAGAAATGACAAAAGAGGATGGAGCAGCAGAAGGAAATAGATTGTGGGACAATCATAAGTAAAGTGGCAATTGTCCTGGAAGGGATCCGTAAGGGTAGATGGTACTTCAGAGTTTAAGCAGGATGGAGTGAGGAAACCAGGTTGTTATACTGAGCAACAGTCAGCTGTTAGATGCAAAGAACCTGCAAGAAGAGGCACGATACTTGGCAAGGCATCCTTCCTCAGCTAAATGCAATGCCAGGAGAGGTTTAGAGCCTGCGGGGATCAGCTGGTCACCCTCCAGGAGCGGGGAGAATTGACTCTTCAGAATTGGGGACACACACACACACACACACACACACACACACACGCACACGTACATACACATGCAAGGTCTACATTTACTTTAAAACATATATATAATATACATATATATATATATATATGTATTGCTTCTTCAGTTTGTATATTAGTTTCTAATGTTAATTTTTTTCTTTTACATGAACAAAGCAGCTCAAATATATTTTGGTGCCCCTAAACGACTGTCTAATGTACCCCCAAATTTGAAATTAATTTTCCAGTTAAAGATCATTATTCTCACACAATTTATTCTCTGCTTACATTTCTCTTTGAGATAAAGAAGGCTAGATATATTTTAGAGACTTTTCAGAAACACTGGAACTTTCAAGAATATAAGTAAAGAAAATCAGGAAAAAGGCAGCATAGTAAAGAAAAGAAAGAAAGAAAGAAAGAAAGAAAGAAAGAAAGAAAGAAAGAAAGAAAGAAAGAATACAGTGGTAAAGCTAATAGATTCCTGTAAAAAGAAAGTTATAAGACACTCTACCCTTTCTTTTTCTGTTTGTATGTTTGCTATACATGAACTTCCATGTTCATCTCAGAGAGTAGGTACATGATGTATCTTGATTCTATTTTATTCCCTTCCCATCTGGCTCTTCCTTTGTCTCTAAATTCCCTGTGCTCATTTTCCTTATTGTTGTTAGTTCATGTTTAAGACGGTTAATGTTTATTGAGGTACAAATTTGGTGTCTGAGTTCTGAACAACAGTAATACAAGAAAATAGGATATCTCAAAAAGGCCAAGGTTTATGAAATTAAAAATAGGCCTAATGTTTACAGGAACTGTAAATTTTCCTGGTACTCATACATTGGAGAAATTTTATATTTGGTTGTTCCTATGGATTATTATTTTTTTTACCCAATAATTGGTACTTACGTTCACAGCACAGTACATAAATGAGTAGAGAAACTTGAATAGTTTCAATCTGTTGAATATAACTGAAAAGCCTACATTCTAGAATGAGGTCAGTTGAAACAACTGTCAGCCAGAATTAAAAAAGCCTCATGTGGGAGGTTGCATTTAAACTGTGCTTTGAAGCATGATTAAAAGAGGTGACAGGCAGTTATATTTTAGAAAGATAATCCAGCCCGAGAATCTAACATGTATAAATGTATAGAAATGGAAAAGGGAGGGCAGAGCATAGCTGCAAAATTAATTAAATCAGATGAGATTTGGGTCTCTTTGATGCATATCCTTAAGGTTAGCAAGAACTGAAAGTGGTGTCAAAATATTGACAAAAGTGATCAGATGAAAGTATCATTTAGGCATCATGGACTTGATGTGACTAAAAATATTTTGTTCACATTTATTTCCCAGGTAAAACGCAAAATTTCAAAATGTAGCTCTAGAAAGTACTTTATCTTTAGTATCATGAATATAGTGCTTTTTAAAGAATATTTTCCAACTTTTTCAAGGAAGATTAACAGTTACATGGCAGTGTCAGGTTGGCAGGATGATCTTATATTTACAGAGCAATGGATCACTGTCTTCTAGAATCAAGAAATCTTGATTTATAAAAACGATTTTGTGATTGTAAATAAAATTGCAAATTAATTCATAGTTTTTTAAACTTTTACTATCACAAGGCCGGAGATTTAGCTCAGTGGCATAAGCATCTGCTTGGCAAGTTCGATCCCTAGTACCAAAAAAAAAAAAAAAAAAAAAAAAAAAAAAATTACTATCACAGATTTTGTCTTGATTCTCTAGCATAACATCATTATTTCAATGTTATTTAATTTTAAGTATGCACAACATAGTTATTTGCTTTTAAAAATATTACTTGGCTAAAATATGTGTTAGAAACTGCACAAAACGGGACATGGATTTAGCTCAGTGACATAAGTGCTTGCCTGGCAAGTGCGAGATTGTGAGTTTGATCCCCAGTACCAAAAAAATAAAAAATTAAAAAATAAGAAAAGAAAAGAAATTGCACAAAAATACTAGTATTTATGTTGAAATTGTCGATCAGGGCACAAAATATTGTGGAACTATATGAAACAGAAATTCCTATGGAAAAATAAGTTCAGTAATAAAAATTTGAAAAATTGAGTTCTTAAAATTTTACTCAACTGTTAAATACATTAAAAATTAGAAGGAAAATTTTAATGAAATGCTTTTTGTAGAGCAAAATTTGAATTGAGACACTGTAATAATTGAACTAAGTGAAATCTGTATACATAAATATTGACTTGGTTGTAGAATTTAAGATCCAGTTTCCTTGAGGAGCAGACATGTACCACTAATGGGTTCTTTTTAATAGTGTTTATTTCAAAGAATGATTATTTTTATTATAATGTA
The DNA here is from genome assembly GCA_004363535.1 of Dasyprocta punctata. Classification (NCBI taxonomy): domain Eukaryota; kingdom Metazoa; phylum Chordata; class Mammalia; order Rodentia; family Dasyproctidae; genus Dasyprocta; species Dasyprocta punctata. Next base: position 36,381 of record RJWM01004954.1, on the reverse strand, counting down.
ACTGTGTGGTGTATCATGATGTACCCAGGTATTTTTCTTTTTTGACCTTGAGGATAGCACGGATCAGTGGGACCTGTTTGAATTCTTTGCTTCTTGTAAATCAAATAACCATTATCCTGAATCTAAATCCAAAATACTCTAAGAGGTAAGGTGTATATACTTGGAGATTTCCTGTAGACTTGAGTATTTCTCACTGCAGATGCCCAGTAAGTCTTCCTAAAAATTCTCTTTAGACATCACTTTCAGTAAAACAGGCTGTCACAGAAACCGTTAAAATCTTCCTTTTCCTTTTTCTGTGCAGTCTCTCGCTCACTACAGTTTTCCCCTCTGTGTTCATTTTACCTCTCAGCACTGCTCTTTAAGCACCTCTTTCTCTTGCACTTGTACTAAAACCCAGGATCCCAACAAGTGGTCCTTCGGCTTACATAGCCCTCTGAAATCAGACCTTGTCTCCTGTCACAGTGCCTCTCTCAGGGAGAAGTACGCAACTGCAACTCTGTTAAATGCAATTCCCTTGGTCAGTGTCGGATAGCCCAGGATTAATGTTCTGATTTCTCACAATATGGCCTTGTACACAGTATTAATTGCATTAAATAAATGAAGTAATATTTTCATCGAATTGTAATCAGGTGAATATGTAAAATTCACTTATTTTTGAAGTTAAATATTACAGGTAGGAAGCCATCATTCGTCTCGAACACATTTGATCACCCCATATTAGCTAACTGAATGAACTTTACTGTATACATAAGTGGTTTTTTTTTTTTTTGCAAGCTAGGATATAACAGGATGTGCAAAATCTGTGTTGCTCATCTTGTAAACTCTCACGCTCACTTATGAAAACAACACTCCGCATTCTCCTTCACGTTAGTGTAGCGGTACCTCGGTTCGCAAATTTCATTCTTTTCATAATTCTGGTCATAAACCAAACTGGAGGAAGATTGAATCTAATTTTCCCGTAAGGCCAGCATTGAACCCAGTCACTGAATTTCATTTGGTTCTAGTCCAATTCGGTTTGTGACAGAATCATGGAAATAATCAAGTTCATATAAAAAGTACTGACACTTTTGTTGTTGAGACTCAGGTCATATTTTATCATTGGCATAATCGCTGCACATCTGCACCTCCTCGAATATCAGAAACCCTCCTAGAAGAACATTGACCACAAAAGAGAATCTAAATAACAGTCTGCGTCTTTCTCTTGGATTCCATTTTGTAGTGCACAAGCTACTTTTAAATATGCTATTTCATTTGTTCTTAAACAACATGCAGTGTCTCCCAAAAATCAAATGCATTCACCTAAGATGACAAAAGCGAATGATAAAGACAGGGTTTTGATTCCTAAAATTGGACGTTTTCCATAATGTCCATTTCTTTAAAAATTTTTACAAAGATATTCTGGTTCTTTCAGAGCAATACATGAAATATCAATCAGAGTAGATGACTAACAGATCACTCTGGTTTCTTCTATTTGTTTTAGTTTAATATTGTAGAATGCAAATTTTGAAAGAATTGAAATAAAAGGTGTTAGTATTAAATAAGAGTAGCAAAGTTGTTTTGTAGGTATTCTCATCTAGTAAAGTAACATAATTTATAGATAATCTTATTCCTATTTAATTTTTTAAATTCTCCATATTCTCAAATTTATATTATAGCCAGCAAAGGCATTTAATTTTATTTAGCCATTTACCTTGTCAGATAATAGTACTGGATAACATTCATATTTAAATATCAACTGTTTGCTGTTAAAAGTCTACATCTCTTAGCAGGGCGTGGTGGCGCACGCCTTTAATCCCAGCACTCGGGGAGGCTGAGGTAGGTGGAGCGTTGTGAGTTCAAGGCCGGCTTGAGCTACAACGGGAGCGCAAGGCTGGCCTGAGCTACGTAGTGTGACCCTGCCTCAAAAAACCAGGGCCGGGAGTTTGGCTCAGTGCCTTAAGCACCTGCCTAGGCAGGCACGAGGTTGTGAATTCAAACCCTGGTGCCGCAAAAAAAAAAAAAAAAAAAAGTCTACATCTCTTAATTCATGTACCACTGAAAATTTTACAGAACTGAACTAATGTTTTCCTTTTTGGTAATTGCTGTTTCTTTATTATCCTACTTTAAGATACTTTATCCACATACCTAATCAGATTATGCCACCTATTAAATTAGTATAAAATGGTCATTTTTCAAAATAATAAAATTGAAAGTAAAGCTGGCACTTTAAAGCAAGCACAATCTTCAATGTTTATGGCTACCCATGTTTACATTGACATTATCTTTCCTTATAATGTTTTTTTTTTTTTTTTGCAAAAAATAAATCAATTGAAAAAAACATTTGAGAGCAGTACTTTATTTTCAAAACCCTCATAACAAAAGCAGAGTATTGATAGTTGCTGTACACTATTTTCACCACTGTCAGGCTCTGGAATTAATACATCTTGTTTTATATTATTTCGTATGTACAACTAATGGTTGCATATGCATTTATTTCTTCAATACATAATTCTGAGCCATTTCCAACAAGTAGAAATAATTTAAATTCGTTTCAAGCACTACACCTGTTTTACTGAATTTTTCACAAATGACTGTTTTGTATCATTATATGATGCTTACAAGAAACAATTTTGAATTTTTCAAATGAGTACCCCTGAACTATGAACCAAACAAGAAAGAATACTCTTGTTCTTGCTACTTCAAATTTTCTTCAATATTTTATCAACCTATTTTAGTGTATGTTTGGATAAAAAAACTATACCAAGATTATTTAAGCTATTCAGATATATAATTAATTCTCATATACAAAGGTATGTGTTTGGTCAAAAAACATTAAGGCATAGAACGTTGAATAGGTTCTTCAACGCATCTCACAAGTGATAAACCAATGAGTATATAAGCATGTTGCTCAAACTCAGAATTCTGCTGATAAAATCTAGAGAACAGCTTGTATTTTTAAAGCTTATACATGGTCTCTGCTTGCCCCTGTGGTCTATATCAGTAAATTTGCCATGCTCTTGTTTCTTGGTGTCTGTCTCCAGTGCAAAGGAAGAAATAACATGTGCTGAGTTGTCCCCTAGAGAAACACAGAAGCCAATAATCCTGCTAACATTTGTTCCTGTATAAAAGGCCCAGCCTTCACTTCAGGGGCGAACCACCCTTCCCAGCTGCATGTTCACAAGAGGGAAAGGATGCATACTTGCAATCACAGGAAAGACTTCAGGTAGCTGTTGCGAGAAGTGCGGTATCCACAGGGAGATGAACAGACGATGCACATCCTACCATTATGATACAACAGTCTAGTACAGTAAAACAACTCTACAACAGTGCAAGAAAAGGTCTTTGAGTATTCGGAAGTGGGACAGAACTTTTCCTTTTGTTGAAGTAACAAAACTCAGGTAAAACTGATGGAAACTCCCCACTTCTTAATAAAAATTTTAAACATTTTGTAGGAGACAACCACACTTATGGTTTATGGAATTGGGGCAGAACTAGGCAAATTATCACCAGAGACCTCCTTGTTGTGGACCTACTGTTTGTGACTCCTCCCCAAGTTCTAACTGTGATTTGCATATATTATTATATTCATAAAAATATTGTTAACTAAATAACTGTGAGGACAGAAAAAAAGGAAAATTAAGGTGTCAAAAGGGTAGCACCCACAGAAAGCAGGTTTGACCTTAAGGGCTAAAACAACAAAGGAAGGATGGTAAATTACCAAATTTAGGAATCTAGAGGAGAGGTCTCAAGAGTAGTCTCAACTACTATAAAGATGCTGCTCAGTGAGTTTGGAGGACCATGCCTTGGGTCTGAGACCCACAGTGCTGAGAAGAGGCAGTGACAAGAGATGTTGGAGCTTCTGAGAGGTAGATTGAGAAAAGTGTTGGGGAAAATGTGGACTGAATTCAGTTGATGCTATAGGAAAGCTCTGGTGCCATAGTGTGATTGGGCAGTGCCCAGAGGAACAGGAAGCACTCTGAACTCCCACAGGAAGTACACAGGAAGGAGGAAGTGTTCCTTCTTCCTTCTCCAGCTTTGCTGCCTCCCTCTACTGTCCACAATGGCAGAATTTAACAGGAATTAAACTAACAAAAGAAAACCGCAACCTGCAGTGCCTCAGCCTCAGAATCAGAAAGCAGAAATACAGAAGAGTGGGATGGATCTGCTGGGAGACAAGAACTACGTAGAGATAAAGTTCTTTCTTTAGAATCCTAAGTCCAGATAAATCGGAAAGTATGTCAAGAAGAAAAATCTGTCTCTGAGCAAACCTCCCTAAGCCACCTCAAGAGAGACATTTTCTGATGGCCTCTTTGATCTCCTTTTTCAGAGTACTGTATTTTTCTTTTATTGTAGAAGTCTTTCATTTGCTCGGTTAGGTTAATTACTAAATATTTAACTTTTATTGATGACATTGTGAATTTTTTTTTCCTAATTTGTTTTTCGTAGGTTCATTATTGATAGACACAAATTCTCTTTATCTTTGTGTGCTGCTTTTGTCTCCTGCTACATTGCTGAATTTGGTTGTTAATTCCTGGAGTCTTTTGGTAGAGAGTTTTGTTCTAGATGGGCAGAAATATTATTGTCAAAATGGCCATACTTCCAAGACTTGCTATATAGATTTAGTACAATGCAAATCAAAATAACAGCCATATTTTTCACAGAACTAGAAAAGAAATCCTAAAATCCATATGCTATCAGAAGAGACCAGAATAGAAAAAGCAATCCTGGACAACAAAAGCAAAGCAGGAGGCACCATTCTTCTGAATTTAAATTTATGTCATAAAGCTACAGTGATGGAAACAGTATGGTACAAAAACCAATCTGAACCAATGGAACAGAATAGAGGACACAGAAACAATTCCAGATACATTCAACTATCTGATCTTTGGCAAAGAAACCAAAAACATAAAGTGTAAGAAAGATAGTTTCTTCAGCAAATGTTGCTGGGAAAACTGGTTTCACACATGCCCAAGGTTGAATCTAGACCAATCTCTCGTCATCTACCAAAATAAAGACAAAATGGATCAAAGTTCTATACATAAAAACAATCACTTTACATGCTGAAAATAAAATAGGTAAGACTCTTGAAGTTACAGGCACATGAAAGAAAAATTTCTAACAGAACCTGAGTTGCCCAAAGAATAGCATAAAAAAATCAACAGTGATACCATATCAAATTCAAAAGCTTCTGCACAGCAAAGGGAACGGCATTAAAGTGAAGACATAACCTACAGAATGGGGTAAAATTTTTGTCAGCTATACCTCAGACAGAGGCCAGTATCTAGAATATAAAAAGAATTAAAAATAATCAGATCCTCACAAAGTAAAAATGATCCCTCCCCAAAAAAGGACAGCTAAAATGATCAGACACAGCTCAGAGGAAGGACAAATGGCCAATAAATATATGAACAAATGTTCAACATCTCTAGCCACTACTGAAATGCTAGTTAAAATGAACACTGAGAATCCATCTTACTCCAGAAAGAATGGTTTTCATTCCAGAAAATCAAACAATGAACACATGGCAATGCTGAAGAGGAAAGGGACTGTTCTATATTGCTGGCAGGGATGTAAATTAGTACAGTCATTATAAAAATCATGCCTCCAAGGACTAAAACTAAAACAAATTTTATTTGACTCAGCTATTCCTCTTCTAGATATCATATCACAGGGTTGAGAACATCATATTATAGTGATACGTGCATATCCATGTTTATAGCATCACAATTCATTGTAGCTGAATCTTGGAAGTGACATATATATCTCTCAACAAATCACTGGTACCATGATAATAAGGACAATAGTTGTACAAATTCAAGTGTCTGAACTCTAACGAAAACATAAATGACATTGAAAGTGGAATTTTAACCAAAGCCTGTAGACCCAAGCCTAACTTAGCTGCTAACTTGATTTCTGTCTTGTAAGCAACTGAGCAGAAGGACCAACCAAGCCACATTCTGTCCTGAGCTGTAAGTCACAAATCTATGAGAGAATAAACTAATGTTTTTGTTTGTTTGTATATTGGTTAGTGTTTATTTCTAGTTAAATGTTTAACTAGTTCATAAAACATAAAAACTATACATATCAATGGGTACCATATAATGTTTTGATATCTGCATACAACACTTAAATCAGATTAAACACATTTGTCTTCTCAAATATTTATCCTTTCTTCATGGTAAAATATTTCAAAATTATCTTCTATGATGTTTACAAAGATACAGCATATGTTGTTATCTCTAGTCACCATACCATACAGTAACAAACTAATGCTTCCTCCTGTCTGATGTGATTTAGGACCCACTGAGTCATACTCTGTACTTCCTGGTTGTGTGATCACCATTCTTCTTTCGAGTTCTAAGACATCAAATGTTTTAGATTCCATGCAGGAGTGAGTTCATAAAGTCCTTGCCTTTCTGTGCCTAGCTTCACGTAGTGATCTCCAGTTCCAGCCATGTTGTCACAATTGAAAGAATTTCATCCTTTTTTTGTAGTGGCTGAATAGCATTTCATATCGGAAATGTATTACATTCCATTTATACATTACTTCAATTTATAGGATCACTGTAAAGGAATTGCAAGAAGACTACTGTAAGATGTATAATTACTTATCTTGGAGTATAATGACTGTGTGGGTCCAGAAAATGCATTTATGAAGTTCACCAGGAAATTTCCAATTTCTAATACAGTGCCTGTTGCATTGTGAAAATGTACTGCATTACTAGTTGTGTAAATGAAGGAAAAAAAACCCTGAAATTTTGATTAAGCGATAAAGATTAAATTGTATATAATTAGAAGTAATGAGATTCGGGTATGAAATAGGAAGGCAAATCAGGTACAGATAAATTAATAAACTTGATTGCATCATAAGCTTTAAGGAATCAAGTAAATATTTGTGAAAATGTAACACACGGGGCAAAAATTCTAAGCTAAAAATCATGTACAGTGCCCATTTTATGAAACATTATATTTAACAATTAGTTGCAAAAACAAGTCTATTAGATATTGACACACATTTTTGCAGGGAAATAATGTTACAAGCGCCCAGAAGGTCTACAGTATCATGAAAAGGCACCAAATTAATGTACAGCTAAATCAATCATTTCCATGAATGATAAAAAGAAAGAATAACCAAGTTATAATAGTAGTAGAAGGCACATACTAGCAGTTGGTAGGAAAGTGGTAACATAAAACCGGAAAAGGCATAAGAAGGTAAACAAAATGAGCAGTGTTAATTAGCTAAACTAAGAGAAAAAAGAGAGCACAAAGAAAGTAGTACCAAATGGCATTGTTATTGAATTCTATTATTCTCTTAAGAAGAATTACTGACATTTCAAATGGAAAGGCAGAGAGCTTTTCCAAATTTATTCCATGAGGTTATTAGTACACTGGTATGAAAACAAGACAATGAGAGAGAGAGAGAGAGAGAGAGAGAGAGAGAGAGAAAAGAGAAAGAAAAGTACAGTTCAATATTTCTGATGAAGAAAAATGCAAAAAGTCTCCAACAGTACTAGTCAACAGATTCCAACTATACATTAAAGTGATCATTCATCATGATCAAATGTAATTTATCTCAGGGATGCAAGGATAGTTAAAGATAATCAATCACTAAATGCAATAGGTGAACAGGATGAATGATAAAATCACATGGTCATCTCAATACAGAGAAAAAGAATATGATAGAAATCAATAACACTTCATGGCAAAATTGAGCAATTCAATTATCTATAGAAAGATTATATCTCAACATCAAGAAGGCTGTCATTGACAGATCCAGAGTAAGCATCACGTTGGAAGTGAAAACCAGAAAAGAATTTCACTAAAGATCTAGAACAAGCAAAGGGTGACAAGTGTCTCTGCTCTTACTCAATGCAATGGTGAAAGTGTTAGCCAGACAAATTAGGCAAGAGAAAGTAAGAAAATGCATATGAATAGAAAGGAAAGGATTAAAATTATTTCTGTTTTCAGATGATATAATGATATACATATTAAAACCTAAACACACGCTACGCAAAGACTATTAGAATTCATAAAAAACTAAAGAAACAAGATACACACTCAATATAGATAAGTGGTGGAATTTTTATATAATAATATTAAGTCCTGAGAAAGAAATAATGAAAACAATCCCATTCACAATGCTAGAATAAAACAAATAAAATAAACTACCTTGGAGAAATTTAACTCCGAAAGTGAAAGACCTCTACAATGAAAATTACTAAATGCTGATGAAATAAATTGAAATATACACACAAAAAACATGAAAAGAATTCTCCTGTTTAAGAATTGGAAGAATTAAGACTATTAAAATATATACAAAGTGATTTAAAGATTCAGTGAAATTCTCATCAAATAAGCAGACACAGTATTCATAAAAGTGAAAAAAAAAATTAAAATTTATATGGAAGCACGAGAGACTCCCACATGCACAAAGAAATTTTCAGCAGAAAGCACTGATGGACTTATCAGAATACTTGACCTTGAGATGTTCGATAGCACCAAAGTAGCAAAACAACATTGTACTGGCATGAAAACTAACAGAAATCAATGGAACAGGACAGAGGTGACAGAAACACATCTATGAATGTGTATTAAATTCTTTCCCATTTGCTGGAGAGAGGATTGAACTTTCAACAAATGGTCTTGGAATACCTGGTGTCTTAGTTACTTTTCTAGCTGCTAGGACTTGGTATCCAACACCCACAAGTTAAAGCAGGAAAGGTCTGGTTTAGGTCACAAATTGTAGAGGTCTGAGTCCATTGTCAGCTGACTGCAAGGCAGGTCAGTATGGCAGAGAGGCATTGCAGAAGACAAACAATTTGTGATGTGGCAGGTGGGAAGACGCAAGTAGGGAGCCTTCCTTTCCCTTTTATTTCATCCAGGTTACAAGCCTATTGGTTTGTGCCAATCAGACCCAGTGGTGGCTATGGATGTCTTCTGTCTTCAGTAAATCCATTCGACCACACACAGACCTATGCTAATCCAAACAGTGGAATGATCCACTTATCACACCCATAATCCAATCACACCCATGACCCAGGCACTCCCAGAAGTCCCACCTATGAATATATGAGACTTTAGAAGGAGGTCTAAATGTAAAACATAACAACTGGATGTACATATGCAGAATACATTCATGATAAAGAGAAGGAAAAAAAGGAGATCAAAATGCACTGAAGATCTAAATTTATGACCTGAAGCTATGAAACTATCAGAAGAAAATCAAAGAAAACATTTCAAGAGACTGGTATAGGCAGTGATTAATTTGGTTAGGAGCCAGAAGCACATGCAACAAAAACAAAAACAGACGGATGAGGTGACTTCAAACTAAAACGCTTCTGCACAGCAAAGGAAGATCTGAATTGTTGAAGACGTAGACTACAGAAGGGGAGAAAATATTTGTCAGCACTTATCTGACAGAATTTATAACAAATAACAAAAAAAGTAAACCAATTAAAAATGAGGAAATCATCTGAATAGACACTTCTTAAACTTGTAAATATCTAACAAATGTATGAAAAAATTCTCAATATCATTAGCCAACAGGAAAATGCAAATCAAAATTATGATGAGATATCATCTCACTGTATTTAATAGGGTCACTCTAAAAAGAACAAAAAGCAACAAATTCTGGTGATGTATAGAAAAAATAGCCCTTTTACACTGTCACTGAGTACGTAATAAGTTACAGATCTTATGGAGGATATAATCAAAAATCTAAAACTCTACCATAAGAGGAGCTGTGTTCCTTCTTAGAATATATCCAAACAAATAAAATGAAATCAGCATACTGAAGAAATACCTTATTGCCCATGTTTATTATGGCACTGTTCACAATATTTAAGATATTGAACCAAATTAGGTGTCTTTCAGTGGATGAATGGATTAGAAAATGTGGTACATATCCCTAACTAAATATCATTCACGCATAAAGAAGAATGAAGCCCTAGGACCAGCAACAAAACGAAGGGAGGGCATTATGCCAAGAGAAATATTGCAGACCGAGAATCATCACCCAAAATTCTTTCTCCTATGTGGAAGCTAGGAGAAAACAGCCATCTGTCTATAATGGTGGTTATTAGAAGGCAAGTGTGAGATGGATAAAGGCAGGTACACAGTGTGCATGTATTGAAATAGGTTACTGAATCCCATTGATATGTACAAGTAACACATGCTAAGCAAAAATTTAAAAATATATTCAGGGTTGCACTGAGATTTCTTTATTTAGTTGAGTTAATACTAAATTATTGGTTAAAACATAATTAACCTAAAGTTTATTTAAGTTTCTTGTTTCAGCATATTTTTGGTACCATAAATATTACTGTATTTCTTCTTGCTTCTCCTGTTTTATAAATTCTATTTTGCATATGAGACGCTATTTTTATAACCAGCTTTTCCTCTTAGCACTTTGCATTCACTCTTGCAAATATGAAACTTCAAATGCTATAGCTTTGTCATGATTAAAATACATCAAGTTCCTCTACTCCTGAGTTTATTCTCTATTATTTAACCATTTTAAAGGAATTTCAAACAATTTAATACACCATGGTAATCTTACAAAATATGTGTTTCAAATATATATTGAGAAAATTTCAGCAGAAATTATGCATGGTTTTAGATCCTTGAATATTTTAGCGGAAAGAGTTTCTCGTTTAAAAAACAATGCTCGCAATTGCTTTACAGGCAATCAGTTTGACGTATTACAGCTCATTAATAATTTATGTTTTTCCTGACATAAGAGAAACTATAAGACCAATCTCTGTGGAGTTAAAAAATAACAAAAATAGTATGTAAATTGTGTCTGGAATATCACTCAATGATATATAAGCCTGATGTTACTTTGTAAGTTCAAGAAGCAGAAAAGCATAGTGTATGTACCTCATTAAACATAATATGTCTATATTGTATTCAACCATAGCCACAAATTCCAACAACGAGCCTGTGTTGTACAAGAATTTATAGAATTACTAAATGAGTGAATGAATTATTAAATCCAAACCACAGAAAACAGTCACTACCTAAGGCTAAGTCATACTTAGGATATAAAACAATAAAACACAATGACAAGTTATTATCCCAGCGAACACAGATAGTATGAAACTGGTTTGGAGGCCGTAACTGTTATTTCAGTTGCCCAAGTCTTAACGGTTTCGGCACTGCTGAAAAGTTCAAGTGCAATGTGTCCTCTGAGACTCAAGCTAAACGCACTGTGAGTCTCTAAAAATGAAAAAAAAGGAGTTAACTATTTCTAAAACAAAATGGAAAACATAAATAAAAATAAAGTAAAATAAAATAAAATGGCACTGGGTAAATGTTTGAAAACCGAAAGAGAGGAAAGGGAGAATATGAAGGAATTGAACCAAAGGCAGACACAAATCCACGTGCAAACATTGAATTCTATAGCTCTATGTCCAGAGCTCAGGGCTGATTACATTAAGCCGTAAGCTCCAAAGGGCTTTAGCAGCTCAGCACTGTGGCCTTGCAGGTTGTAGCCTCTATGGCCTCTCTTGATCTGACTCTGTTTACTCTATTTTTTCTCAGCAGATATTCCACATTATTGGCAGATCCAATTTTTTAATGTTTCCACTCTGCTGTTCACTTCACTGTCACAGGAGTTTGACTTTTTATACATCTGAGCATGCAGTGGATGGGGTCTTACCATTTCTTGAGATGACCACTAGGTACCTTTTTATTTTTATTTTTTTTTCATGGAAAGTACTTTGATTTCTGAAAATGTTGATCATGTTATCAACCACAATAACCTTGGCACCAACTTTACAGGTGCTGGGTTTTTTTTTTCTTTTTTATTTAATCAAATTTTTCAAATTATTTAGCTCTGCTTTTTGTTCCTGATTCTCACTGGAGATCTAACTAAAAGCACCCAGCAGCACAGACATCAGAGCTTAAACACCGGGCTGCCTTAAAATATTTTTTGCTAGATCAATTGGTTTTTCACCTTTAAGTTGAGTTTCACACAAATCTTTGGATATGCATTCAAAATAGGCATATGCTTTGCCAAAATGAAGCACACATGGACTCTATTGAAGTCTCCAGTTCAGTCTTCATTTTTATCTCAAATCACAGAACCTGACCTTTACTAGTCACTTTTCTCTGAAATTTTTGGTCTTCTGAGCAGCAACCAGGGTCATTCATCAAGCTCAGTTCACACTACTTTAGGACTTCCATAGTTAGCATCTCAAAACCATTCCAAAATCTTTACACAAACCATTTTTAAAGGCTTCTGAACCACACTCTCAGGTAGGTAACAACAATATAAATATATCTTGTACCTTTGTAGACACTGAAATGGATCAACAACACATTCATAGTTTCTGTTAGTGGTATACATCCATGTATGTAGTATATAAAACTGTTGACGGTATCTTCTATAACAGTGTCTTCTATAACTGTTGACTCTATGACCAACCAATTCAAATCTTACCTGTGTACCTGTTGGTAATAAGCGAATACACTCAGCATAGAAAATTGTAAAGATGTGCATTAAGTATAAATCACAGTTTCGAAAACTTGGAATCAACCCCCAAATGAATAGTAGAAGGGAGGATAAATATACCAAATAACGTGTCCATATGAGAACTACTTACTATATAGCAAGAAGACAGAGAAGTCTCCAATATAAATCAATCAAGCAACAATATAAATCAGTCTCACAAACTCATGCCAAGCAAAAGAATCTCAGACACAAAATACTATATACGACATGATATCCTGGTTAAAAAACATGAAATCAATTATAATAATCCAGATGACAGAAGCAAGAAGAGTGACACACCAAGGTTTTTACAGTGACTTAGGAGTAGACACACTGTAGAGGCTACTGGGATGTGGCTTACATCTGTGTCATAATCTGGTTATTTGATGTGGACCCTAACAAAAAGATTTAAGTTATTACTACATATATTCTGTACTGCAAGAAAATCTACCAAAAATGTAAGTATTATAATAATAAGATACCATATATATGTATCAGTAAAAATAAACCACTTCAGGGTAGCTAATGCACATTTAATTTTCTAATTATTCGGTTATATTAACCACAATTGTTACTATACTTTGAAGTACGTTCTGTTAATAAATGAGTTAATAAGTAAAATTTTACCATCTTAGTTTTACACTTTTGGTTACAACATTAGAAAAATGAACTGCAAATTAATCAATTCCCTGTCTATTTTTCATACAGAAAGCAGATTTTAATGGAGGTTGAACTAAAGTAATCTTATTCACATATTTGTGAGTTGATTAGAACTTTTAATATAAATAAAAATTCTATTAACTACTAATTCATTCATGTCACTTTAAAATAGCATTCTTTATATCTGGTAATAATTATAAATATAGTAAAATTACTCTTGCTGATTAGTTGCAAATAAATATTTCATGCAATTATCTTATTTAAAAATGGCAATACTCTATGGGGCAATACTATTATTTTGTTTCATTTATAAAAGGAAACTGAGTCATAAGGTAGCTAAGGACCTTGCCCAAGATGACACATCTGCCAGAAGCTAATAATCCAAGCTGTTCCTACAGAAGGTCACATCCATGTATCCATGTAGCTCAATACTAATGAACTAGTCCTTGGAGGTGTCAGTCCTACTTAATTCCAGAGATAGTAGCAGTTAGAGATCAATTGTAGCATCTTGAGGCTGTCTTTACATAGCTTTCTCCTTACTTACTTGTGGTCTCCATTTGTTTCCTATGCATTTAAGTGCTCAATTATGTTAATTGTCTTCCCTCGGGATTTGCTCTTCCCTTTCTCTGCTATCACTGCTCTGTGATCCTGGAAGCTTCCCTTGTTGCGGGGTAGCGCATGCTTTTTCTCTCTGCTGACTTTATCATCCTAAGTTTCTTTGGGCTCAATTCTTTGACATTAATTTTTTACTGTATCAGACTCAGGTGTGGGCTCCTTTCTACGGAATGCTTATTAATTGATGCACCTGGCTGAGAGAGGTATTGCAAGCGTTGTTGACATAAACTGATGGTTTCATTTTGCTTCTACAGATGTTGCTGTAATACTCAACCTAGTTATGTCTTTTGAGCAACATACATCATTGCTATTTAGAAAACTGCTTTACCATTTAAGAAGTATTTACTTCCCAAGGTCTCAGAATGAGAAGATTTATGCATTGTTTGTTTCCTTTAGTTTAGGTTGATAGTATTTGACAGGATTACAAAGCAGATTTCAAACACTAAAGGGATTACACACTGAAGAACACTGTCAGCTCAGGTGTTTTGAGGGTGTTTTGACAGTTTGCTTCTTTTTATATCAGAGATGGGCCATGCACTCAGGGGTGGAACCCCTCTCCCTTCAGTGAAGAAATGTTTTCTGTTTATCCTGCAAGTGTAGTGTTAGGCATGAAATCCATCAGATACAAAAAGTGAAATGATTACGGGCTTCCTTATTTTACAAAACGTTTATCCTACCACAACTGCTACCCTATTTCTATTGTCAAATGTCTTGGGGTATTTCTTTTTACATTGGAACTGATTAGATTCTTATTAATAAAACTATTCTTTGTGCTTTCTTATATTTCTCATCTTTGCCTCCAGAGTTAACATATATCATCAAAAATAAAAATTATACAATTCTGTATCTCTCCATAATTTCCAGTTCAGTCTGCTTTCTAATTCAGTTATGTGGTATGCAGCAACACTAATATTCCTTAATTAATATGGCAGGTGCATAATATGTGCTCATGTCATGCCTTCTATAATGAACACGGGGTTGGTTTTATGGATGTCTGTGACTTTTTTCTTCTTCTGTGCCTTCCAGCACTTTCATTTTTCATTTATCCAAATACCAGAGAGTATCAAGTGCAGCAAGAAGTAACTGTACAGAGTCATTTATAGTGTAGAGTGGGGATCACAATAGCTAAGTGAACCACAGTTATGGTGGCCGCAGGGCGAATGAAAAATAGAAATCTGGCCAGCAAAGAAACTGTTCTGCATTAAAGTTTTCTCTTAGCAGGTAAATGACTCTTAGCCTCTCATTTTGGGTTATGGATAGTAAATGTGAGTGAAAGTGGGAGAAGATAAGCAAGGAAAACCAATGAATATTATTTCCATCATTAAAAAGTAGTAAGAACAACATCAAACACTGAAGAAGCAGGTAGATCGCACAGACAAAGCACAGGCAAAGAAAACCTTGCTAGACAAGGTTGTAGCTAAAAATGGTAAAAGAATTCATTGACAGGAAAGAGTCAGAAGTTTGGCTATCTGGATGCACTGCATGCTGCGAGTCCATTCACAATGTGGCTGTTCTAATGCTTTTCCCCAGAGGCTAGCTATATTCCCTTTAATATCTCCCAAGGAGGAATTGAGACTCACACCAAAAGGATCAATAATACGGCCAAGGGATTTCAACTGTGCAAAAATTGATTCATACCCTGGAAATATAGGGTGGATTGAAAAATTGGGAGAAGTCCCTTTATTCTTCCCCAGGACAGTTTATTTCCTCATGTTGTATAAATTCTGGGATGAAAAATATTAGACAAAGAAAAATAAAATTTAGAAATTTCCTGTGGATTTAGTTGGTCTATGTTTTTTTTTTTTTAATTAAAGGTTGCTCTATTATGTTGCGTCTGCCATAGGTTGGATTTAAATGTCCCTTAGACTCAGGTATGAAAGACTTGGTTCCCAACCTGTAGAGCGATTGGGAGGTGGTAACATCTTTAAGAGATAAGGTTAAGGAGGAGCAAGTGCTACTATTGGGGGTGCCATTGAGAAGAATACTGAGACCTCAGCCCCTTTTTAGTCTGTCATTTTGGTTTTTGGCCATGATATGAAGTGGCTTGTGCTATATGATCCTGCCATGTAGTAATGTCTGCACATAGTCCCCAAAGTAATGAGACCAAATGACTATGGCAAGTCCAAACCATGAGCAATGACAAACCTTTTATCTTTTTAAGTTTATTATCTCAGGTATTTCGTTGTAGTAACAGAAATCTGACTGATACATTGTCCATTAGGTGAATTCATTTTCAGCCAATACCTTTAACATCTCCTCCATCATTTTATGTTTCATCCTGTTATCCTAGTGGTCCAATATATAACCACCACAATGTGCAATTTGGTAAAGGAGTGATGGAAAATCCAAACTTAATATGGCATTTAAGTTTTGTCACATCTGGGCTAAATCTATTGCATTCTTAAGATTCTCCATGAAGCAATATTTATAAAAAATTTTCTCTATAACTTGGCTTTTACTACTTTTGACTTTTTGAACAAAATTCTAAGCACATTTTACTAATCTAACAAGTACCAGGATATTTGGGTTACTAATTTTATGAAATGCTTCAAGTTTTATTTCTGGAGGTCTGATAAAATTGATTGATTATTTAATACATTTTAATATTTAATTATATCAATAGGTACAATTTATTCTTGTTTTTAATTATTTCTATTCATTAGGTAGTGGTTGACAATAATTTAAAAGGTGTAATGTCTCATATTTATGCTGTGAGTTTAATTAGGTGTCAGATCCACACCTCCCAATTCATGAAATTAAAAAAATAAGAATGTAGTCTTCTGTAGGAGCATCAACACAGTGAGTGTTGATGAGTAGCACCATTAAGCTTATGTCACAGTCAATTACTTTCTAAGTTACACCAAATTAATGAAAAATAATAGAAATTTAGTAGACATTATATTCCAATAGGTAAATATGCATTCAGGGGCAGGGGGTATAGCTCAGTATCCCAAGTACCTGCCTGGAAAGTGCAAGGCCCAGAGTTCAGTTCTCTGTACCAAAAATAATGATACTACTACTTCAGAAGTATGCTTTCTGAATATTTATTCATCTTTTTGGCCTAAGTCAGAAATTTAATTTCATATTCATCAGCAGAAATATAATACTTGTTACAAAGTGAATCTTACAAAAAATTTGTAAATTTATACAACAATTTAACGTCAAATTAATAAATACCATAGCTTTCAATGAGGGTATGAATCAAATTTAAGGCATCTTGTCTTTTTGAATAGGTTTTAAATGAATTTGCATCACAAATCTTTATTAAAGGAATTCAATTAATTAAAACTTCTCTCAAAGTATTTTAACAACCTCTGAATAAAACCATTGCTAGGTCAGAAAGATATTTTTTAGCTAACCAGAGGGAAGGTTTAAAAAGCCCGAGTTTTGTCACCTAGCACCATGTAGCTCAAAAAATAAACAAAATCTACCACTCTTTCTGCAATAAAGGTTTTTCAAATATTGCCATCAGAGGATCTAATTATAAGACTTAAGAAAAAGCAAGTTGTATTTTTCTTAAAACACTTACTTTTGCATTTAATTTGTTTCATTTAAATGGTTTTGTTACATGATATGATCATAACTTTTTAACCAATTGGTGCATTCTTATTACATTTTACTTAGCAAACATAGAAAATTCACTATTGTAATTTGTGAGTTGTTTTCTAAGAGCCTCGTTGACTGCTAATTGCAGTTTTCTATGTTAGTTGTTATGGCAATTGGAAATAAACGACTCATTCCCTTTACTATAGGTAATCAAGACACTGAAAAAGTCTGACTGATTGAATTCACTTTTCATTTGATTGGTCTGAATGCAATTCAAGAAGAGATATACATTTGTGACAGTTTAAATTGCAGTAACCATAATTCCAATAATAATGGCACAATTGGTTTATATTTTTATATAATGCAAACAGATTTTTTGAGTTGCTACTTGTAAACAAGTTCTGCAAACAAAATGCCCTTAAACAGTTTAGTTCTACTTTTTTAAAAAGCTACAATTTTACATAGTATAATTTGATTTCTACAAGCCATCTTAGTGAACATGAAGCAAGGGTGTTAGTATTCAAGAAAGCTACTAGAAGTTGCAGTCTGGTAATTGCATCACAATCATAAATAGCTTGCCTAAAGGAGTCATCTGGCTCACTATAACAGTGGGAATAACTTCAGCCTCTAGAGAATTATCAAGGTTTGGAGATTCCAGAGGTATGCTGGGAGAAATTCTTTTAAAAAAGATGCAATGCATGTTGCAGTCTGTAGCCCTTAGCTTTTAATGACCATGGAAATCGCACAGGGGTTTTAGAATAGATATTTCTGGATTCCACTCTGAAGATTTTCTTTTTGTAGTAGTTCAAGAATGGGCGCCATCGTTTGCATTTCTCATAAGTTATTTCTGCACCGTGGGAAACACACTTTGAGAACCACTGACTGAAGGAACTCAAGTGCCATTCTATCTCAGAACTTGATTGCAAATGAGAGAAAAAGGCTACATGAACAAATAAAAGATACATATGAGATAACTTTTGGACTGTGCATCTCTAGGAAAAGGTAATATTGACCTTATTACTCTTTTGATTTAATATTGGTGATATTCCAGGTTGATTTATTTCTCTTCAAAAGATAAATGGGCAATATTGTGCACTGCCACAAATTAAATAGAAATTGCCCTTATAACCATCTTTCCTTATTTTGGACTCACCTTTTGAAAAGGCAAATTTCTGTCCAATTGTCTACAAAGATCACAATGCTTTCTAAAAGAAAAGTTCAATTTTAAGTTTCTTAAGTGCGACAACTTTAAGCCAAGAAAATATTACACACAACTTTAAACATGACCACATATGCTTAATCCTTCTCCAAATACATATTTAGAATCAGCAGGTTTTTACCCTGACTTTAATTATTTCATTGATTTGATGGCAGCTCCTACAGTTATATACTCCGATTCCTGTCCTGACTTCTCAACAATCATAGTGAACTACTGAACACTTGTCAGGGACAAAACAAGTGAAATAAATTGTAGGAAATAACATGATTCATAAAATATCCCACAATATAAAAGCTCATTGCTACACTGGGTATTTTAAGTTTCTTCACATTGGTTTTTCTTTATCTGCAATCACTTCTTTCTTGGTATCTCAAGACCTCCTCTCCCAAAACAACAAGATTAACCAATGCCAAGATCACAAAATCCACCCGACTGAAGCAATGGACATTGCTTCAGGTCCTGATTCCATCTCCCTGTTTCCTCTGTCATTATCTTGTTCTCATCTCTGCCTCGCTTAGTGCCAAATGGCAGCCCTGCTGTCATGCTTTATTGCACTTTCAAGATTAGGGCAGTCAATCAGCAGAGCCAATTAGAATTCTACCCTGATCGATATCTGTACACAACTCACTTGAATGCATTTCCCAAGAGGGAGTTCAAGCAAAAGATGGTGGGAAACTCTGGGAAGCTATAATTTCAGGATGTGTAGGTACAAGTCTTTGTGTACATGTGTGCATATGCTTGTAATTAATGCCTTCTCTTTTGCACTAGTTTTTTGTTTTTAATATTCTGTTTCTTTCATAGAATTAGGTCTTTTCATTAGAAGGTTTTCCCTGATGAATGAATTATCAGTTATTTGCACTTGCTCTATTCTTCATGCAGAATGATTGGCTTCATGATTTGAATAACAAGAATCTATGTATGATACCTTTTGCCAGAACTTTCCATCCCTTTCAATATCCCCTTTTGCTTGTTGGTTGTTCTGTTTGCTCTTCTCTTTGCTTCTCTTCTCTTCCTTTTCTTTTCTCTTTTTCTCTGCCCTTGGTTTTTTTCCTTTCTTCCTTCCGGTATTTTTCAACATTAATGTTTTATATTCAGAAAACCACATATTTAACTTTTTAAGAGAGTATATTTCATTGGTCCAAGGATTGGTTTAAAATAAAAATTTAGTGAAAGAAATCAAATGCATACTCTTTGCCTCCAACATTCTCTGCTCTTCTCCTTACTCCAGAAAGAAAGCTTTGCAGAGGGGCATTCTTAGTTCATGGATAGAAAATGATTTAAAAATGTGTTTCCCAAAGTGATCACGGCAGCCCATGTTTTCCCAGTACCTGGAGCAGATGACTCTGTGAATAACTTTGTCAGTTTTTAATCTATTTGAGTCTGAAGTAAATGTGTGAGACACACAACACCTTCTTGATCTGATTTATCTTTAACCAATAGGACACTCAGGAGGAGGCACACAGTTACTCCCACAGTGTGATGTTCGGAGCACTTTATTCTTTAATTCCTTGGTGATACGGAGATTTCACATGTGATACATGCTTTTACAAGTATGAATACACTCAGACCACAAACTAGTTGTGCATACCTGTAATCCCAACATTTGGGAGGCTGAGGCAGAAGGATCTCAAGTTCTAGTCCTGACTGGGTAACTTAGTGAGTACCTGTTTTAAAATGAAAAATAAGTAAATAAATAAATAAATAAAGAGCTGGAGATACAATTCAGTGTGAAGGCCATGGATTAAATCCTTGGGGCCACCAAAAAACAAAACAAAACAAAATAAAATGAAAACAGGATCCTATTCTACCTGGGCCTGAATTCTGAACACACTAATCTTGTATTACAGACATCCTATTATTTTGTTTTCAGGCCATGCCTTTTCATGGGATAATTGAGCATTATTTCTGGCTTGTATTTCACTCTTGTCATTTTAATAGATGAATTTCTTGACAGTTTTTAGCTCTGAATATTTTAACTTTAAGTTTTCTTTGTTTCTTTCCTCAAATTATTTGAAAAAGCTGTGCATTTTTTCTTTTTTCCTTTAACAAAATATGTATATAATTAGACAAGTCATTTTAATATCCATTATATATTTTAAGATTCAAAACTCCTTAAGTGTAAGAAAGCTCTGTGTATCATGTTTCACAACTGAGTAAACTAAGCAGTACAGCAGTGTCCCTTTTATCACACAGGTACTATCTCTTTCCTAACATAAACCAATGTCCTTTTGTGCTGCCTCCTTAATAACAGATGTTTATGAACCGTTGTTGGGTAAACAAACGCTACATCAGTGCTTTAAAACAAAGATTTTCTAAATCTAAGTTATGAGTCATTATCTCTTTCATACCTTCATTCATTAATTTTATTTACCATTTATTAAATATTTTCTAAGTGGCTATTGATGCATAAGTCATATCTACAGATGTCAAAATCAAACCCATAGATAGTAGTTCAAACTTTTTGGTCATTTAACATGATCCTGCTAAGTGGATGAGCAGATAGATGAAGGTAGCTATGCCACTAAAGTTTCTAAGCAGAACCAAGCCAAGAGTGAATCACAGAAGCAAACTAAAAAACATAAAAGGTCCTATCAACCTCTTTGCTCATATGTAGCCAGTGATTGGAACATACTGGATTCCAGGAAATGCAATTATAATCAATTAATTAATTTAAAAGATCATAATTTCATACATGGGATTCAGAAAGATAGCATTGTTGTTTTTCCTTTTATGTCTTTATTTTTTTCTGGAATGTATTTTTAAAGCAGCAAAATTTTACTTATAGAAAGCACTGTAACTGAATCATTTCTCCAGGAAAGTGGGTAGTACATAGAGACATTTGAAATTTTAGTAGTTTGAATAACATACAAAACAAAACCTTAATATATGATCCCATCAGTTGCAGTTATGTTGAAAAGAAATATTATAGAATTATGACAGACATATGTAACAGAGGCAGGATGCTAGTCTAACAAAAATGTCAATAGTGTCTTTGGCACTTTCTCGTTGCTGGCACAAAATATCCAACACCCACAATGTAAAGGGAGAGAGGTTTGTTTGGCTTAGGGTTTTAGTCCAAGGTTGGTTGGCTGTAAGGCAGAAACATCATGGCAACCAGGAAGAAGCTAGAGGAGGTGAGAAGCCAGGGACAAATATAGGCCCTTCAGGTCACACCTCCCTGACGGACTTCCAACCACCTCCTAACCATGCATTCATCTGTGAACACCTCCTCTGATGAACCTACTGACAAGCGCAGCACCCATAACCCAAACACCCTCCACACATGAGACTTTTGATGAGCATTTTAGATCTAAGCCATGTAAAAACAAACAAAAAAACAAAAAGGAAAAGCAAAAAATGCTCAAAACATAGAGTACTTAGCCTTAATACATAAAGGATGATAGACAACATGGATTGTAAATATGTGTCAAGGACACAAGAAGATGGTATGATTCAAACATATTAACTCATTTAGCCTAATTCACAACCAAAATGAGAAATCAATATGAAATATTAATAAATTTTCAGAGTTTCACTCATATTTTTCTAGTCATATTGTAGAAACTATGAAACTGCCTTCTTTTTTCTATGATGAAGAAATTAAGAATATTTTCCAGCATTATTAGTCCTATATTAAGCAGTCTTATACATTAATAGAGAAAAGCAAATTCATAATTTTTATTTAAAAATATGCAACAAAACTATAATAATTTTTCTTGCAATTTTCTAAATCTACCTCCTTATTAAACAGGTACAAAAACCACATAGATATTCCCTATAATTTATTTTATAATAGCGTAGTTATGTAAAAAATATAGAACACTGATATTTTGGTATTTGTCCACAATAATTGATACATACATTCAAATTCTTGGGAAGTCCAATATAAAGAAAAGTAATTTATAATTGCAGTATTTATAGCATGGCCATAATGTAGAAATATAACTCCTGCATTGTATTGTGAAAATAAAAGTATCTAAACTAATATATACATATATATATATTATTCTATTTTACTGAAAAGCTATATATGTTAGAACACATATTTGAAAGAACATAGGTGATTAGCAATGATTACTATAGTTGTGCTATTATACTCAGCAATCTTTTATCTATATTCATCTATTTGTTCTTTGTTTGCTCATATGCCCTGAACTGTGAAGCCATATTCCACCAATTCCACCTGATTTCATATTGACCCTCTGTATGGGGTATGCTATGTCCCCCCAAGTCCTCACATACTTTTGATGGGGCTGAGTCTGACGCTTGTGATCAGTTTGTTGTCTAGCGCCAGGATTAATGATGTGACTGCTACACCCACCCAGGGGTGGAGCTGAGATACAATGTAAGGGAAGGCGAGTCTTCCTCTTGTTAGCCTTCTCTTCCGCTTCTCTCTCTCTCACTAGCACGGTTTGCGGCTTGCAGCTTGCAGCCGCCATGAACAACAAGCCCACCATGCCACGCTATCTTGGAGCCAACTAATGGACTGAAACTCCCGAGAAACTGTAAGAATAAACCTTTCCTTCCCTAACTTTGGGCATCAGGTACTTTATCTCGGCAACGAGCGAAAAATAACCAAGACACCTTCCATTCAGAACAATAGAAAAATCCTTATCATGTTTATAGATTTGAGATTCCACAATCACTAGGGAGTGATAGATTTCTTGAATGAAAATAAAACAAAATAACTATGTTTACTATACAGAGGATATGTCATTGAAATTGAATAGAAAGAAAAAATTTTAATAGATTTCTTTTCAAAAAGCAGCACAAAAGTAAAAATTCAAATACATAATTCAGGGATTATTGTGTCTAAAAATAAATTTTTCTCACAACTCAGGAGAAAACAAGAGTTGCTAGAAAATGGGAAAAAATGAAAGAGAGACATTCATGGAATAGGATGAGAAAGCCATACTTAACACAAGTTTTAAAACATAAAAAGGAAAGTAATAATATTGATATGTACTCATTTTAATGTTTGAGCTAGAAAAACAGTGTTGACTATCTCTCAAAAAGATGTAAAAAGGTAACATGAGGCTCAGTCTCACAGTCATCTTGCATAAATTTTTGAAGATGCCCATTTCTAATGAAATAGTGAAAAATACCCCTTAATAGTGAACTTGGACCATTGTCTATGTCTTTTTTTCAAGATTGGAGTAATTGTTCCTAGAAATTATGGAAAACTTTTTTGAATTTGAGAAGCCTCTAACATTTCAGTCCCTCATATGTAAGCTTCAAGGTGTTACAGGTAGAAAGCATGGATTTCCCATGCTCTGAGGCAAGATTTTTGGTTGATCTAGACTTAAAGGACCACACAGGGACACTGTCCCACACAACAAGAAACTGAACAAGAATAGACTTGGGTTACCCACAGTCCTCACCATACAAGAGCCTCCTGTAGAGAACTGCCCTACCTGCTGGTGATGCAATTCCATAATTCTAGCTACTTGCGAAATTGAAGCAGGTGAACTGCAAGACTGAAGCCAAGTCTAGGCGATTTAGAAAGAATTTGTTTCCAAACAAAAAGTAGAAATGTAAGATTTTTAGAAGGAGCTGTGTTGGTAGTTCAGTGATAGATCACTTTTCTAGGAAGCAGAGGGTCTTTGTTAAATCCCCAGTACATGAGATTTAAAATAAATAAATAGATAAATGCTTGGTACCTGTGCTCCTGGGCAGGGCTAGACATTCACTGTGGGAAAACACTTCTTGCAAAGGAAAAATTATGAATAGGTGAGAGCATCACAAAAATGCCATGAAGGAAGTGTGGATGGACACATGGGTGTACACTGATCCCTGCTAAAGTTACTATTGGTCTAGACAGCGTAGCAGCCTAGAGAAGGGTGCTTGTTTTCTATAGGTGCTGAGCACCATAATTTCAGGAGTTTAAAACACATTCATGATACTAAATTTTCACTGATCACAGATTCAAATTAGTTTCATGAGGATGAAATAAATGGGTTCAAAGGGCTGCAGCATTATATGGATGTCCCATATGAAAATCTGTGACCTTGCCTTCCTCGTTTCTAGACATTGACCATGTTATTTGGTGATTTCATTTCTGCTAACTTCAAACCAAGAATGACCTTACTTGCATTGCTTTCAGTTTCCATAGTCATATTTACCTCATTCTCTTCTACCCTTGTGATTATATTCAACTTACCTAGATAATATAGGATTATCTGTCTAAAGTCACCTGATTGGCGAACTTAAGTCTTTCTATAACCTAACCTCTGCTTTGACATGCAAGGGCAGCATAGGATAGCCATATTTCCTATGGTTTAAGACAGACATCTTGGGTTGAGGAGTGAAGTTATGACTCTCTTTTCCATAAGAACATTTCTTCATGCTAGGTAAATTTGTATGACTACAAAGATCAAAGCAAGGTCAAGTTTCAACGTTCCTTTCTGTTCAGGGAGATCTGTATGTGGTCCAGGTAACACTGGAAAAAAAAAGGCTTTTGAAATTATAAAATCAGTATTAAATTTTGATGTTATAAACTAATTTGTACATGTGTTTTGATATGCTGAGCTTCAAGGGGACAAATACATAAGTGTCCATGTTTTTTTAGCCTAATACTTTCTTGTACAGTATTTTATCCACTACTCCACAATATAATTTAGTAAAAGAGCCGAGACAAGCAAATAGATAACAATGCCAGAAAAT
Organism: Dasyprocta punctata; assembly: GCA_004363535.1. NCBI lineage: Eukaryota > Metazoa > Chordata > Mammalia > Rodentia > Dasyproctidae > Dasyprocta > Dasyprocta punctata. The sequence goes on along the minus strand of RJWM01004954.1, from coordinate 11,206 downwards.
AAATTATATCTAAAAAGGGCAAAGATGCTAATAAGTCTTGGAGTATTTAGATGGGAAGATTATATTTAATTGGTGGGATCAGCATTATTAAAGAAGTTTTTTAAGGGGTACTTCTAAGCAATTTGGTTTTAAGTGTCATTCTTGATTAGTTCAATTAGGAATTGAGAGTCAGCGCACTTTAATGGAAATAGCAAAGATTTTACAGTTTTGAGGAAATCTTGAAATTTGAAACCCCATCTGTTCTACTTTCCCCTGATTTTTAGAAAGGTTTAGATTTTTTGAGTTTAAATTTACTTTACATAAAAATAAAATTAGATCTAATATTCAGAAATGTTTGTGAGATTAGAGACGGATTATTTATAGGATCTAGGAAATGCTTTGCCCTAGAATTAATTCCTACACTAATATTAGTTTAAGCTGCAATCTAAATGCTTTTGCATAAGTTTTCATTTATTAGCCTATGTGTTAAATATATATCTTCCACAGACACTATTATTTTCTCCTTGAATTTTCAATGTTTAAATGATATACACTCACAATCTTAATTGATAATAATTTTCAAACCAGAATAGAGTTTTATGCTACAAAATCTGATTCCTTTCAGAATTATACTAAAGCTTACATTGTCTTTCTATTAAAAGACATAAATATTAAAAATAGCATTTTGGTTTATCACTGATATAAAGAAGCCAAGAAAAATATATTTTAGTGGCTTGGACAGCAGTTTTAATAGTAGGTCAATAAGTTGAATGTGTTGGCTTAATCCTGAAATCCCAGTAATGTGGAAGGCTGACTCAGGAGGATTACAAATTCGAATATCACTTGGGAATATTAGGGTAAAGTTGTGACCTATTTGAAGTATGGCTTTTTAGACAGGTCTGCTAAGAAGGGGACACACCAAAGAACTTCTGGGGCAGGAGACTTGAATTATGGAAAGTCAACTCAAGAAGAAATCTATCTATAAAACCATCAGTAAGTAGTTGTCTAAAATAATCTTCAGATGGAGAGATTATTTCTTGTTATTCACAATGTGTGAGACACAATGAAATGAATGCAAACACACTTTATCAAGGTAGAGCTTGTTTTCAACCAAGTCATTGGGTTAGTGCTACACATCTAATCACTCATTCAACAAATACTATTTAGTGTCTGCTATGTAACAATCACTGTAACAGGGATATCATAAGAATTTACATAAAATAAAGTACTATACCTAAATCAAGTCAGGTCCACACCCCCAGTAGAAGAAGTAGAAAAATGAGCAAACATAATAAAGAAACAATAAAGTTTATAAGTAAACAGAGTTGAGGAGTAGAGATTTGTGTCTACCATTTTACATAGAGTGATCAGGAAGTACACTAGCCGGGAACGTAACTCAGTGGCATGCTTGGTAAGTGCAAGGTCCTGAATTTGAATCCTGGTGAAAAAAAAAAAAAAAAACACTAATTCTCATGCAAAACAGAAAGAAGATCTACATGGGGACTTTTTCACTGTCCAATGAGTACTGATAAAGTTGTTGTTGAGGGATCCTATAGATTCACTGAGATTTGTTAATGCCTTTTCCCTTAATATGCCTTAGTCTATGGGAGCCCACTGGCCTCCGCATGATAATCCAGTGGACGCTAATCTACTTTCCCAGTGGACTCCATAGTTTGCAATTCGGCAGACGGTTACGAGTGAAGACGACACTGGTGGTGTTCCTAGAAGGAGAGAGCTAGAAAGGTAATAAAAAACAAACAAAAACTTAGGACCAATTTGTTAAGGATTTTAAATCAAGGAGAGAAACCTGTCTTTGAGAGCTCCTTAATCCATTCGGACCTGCTGGGCATCTTCCCCTGCTGTCTTTCAGCAGACCTGTCAAAAACACAGGAGACCTAAATCAGCAAAACAGATTTGAGTCCTTTTAGCTTTCAGTGTTTTGGGGATGAACTAAGAAAAAGAGTGCTTTTGGCAGTTATGTCAGGCCAGAAGTTGGCCCTGTAATTCCAAGTTGTAATTTAAAATCTACATTCCAACAGAGATGTTATTATGCAGGGCTACACAGGGTTTGCAGTAGTATTATTTACCCCTCTTTTGTTTTATTTTCATATTCTTATACTTCATCTTATATAGATAGTCATACATACCAGTTTATAAATGTATGCATGTTACATTTATATTCTCATTGAAACTCCTAAATGTAAAGAACATAGTCAAGATTAATTTGGGCGGCAGCTGAAAACCACGATATTATTTACGTGATGAAAATGATGTCCCAATTCCAAACAAAGGACTCATCCGTACACTCAAGACAATCCACTCAGTTTGCTAAATTGTAAACTGCTTTACAAGGAGCTATTGAGAGGTACATAATCAACATTAGGAGGCAGAATCCTCCACAAAGATCACACAAATGCAGCATCATTCTGTGCAGAAGTAATAAACCAGAAAATGACTGATTTTCCCTACAAAAGTTAAAAGGATAGACTACCATATAGTTGTTCTCTTACATTTTTCTCTTTCAAAATTTGTATAAAACTGTAGTATCAGGGATGAAATAGCTTATAAAAATTTAATATCATGAGTTATTTTGTGGAAAAGAAATTAATTCACATATATTACCAAGTGGAAGTCCCGTATGGCAAAGCTCTTTCTGGAAAAGGTTACTTGTAATGACCAAATTCGTCACTGTTTGGAATCTCGTAAAGGTCACAATAGAAGGTTTTCACTTGTTTTAAATAAAATTCTATATTTTAAAAATAAATATGCCTTTCTTCCATTTCATAGAAATATCAATGCTGTTTGCACTATAATTTACTTTCTGAGCCTCTGACATTTACCCAGCTGACTGTCTTTGGAGAACAATCTCTTGACTGAGAAGCACTCTAGGTAAGAAAACTGTCAATTACAAATTACTATTTGATGCATTGCAAAGTGCAGAAATTTTTAGATTTAAAGAATGACCTTGTTAAATACTTTTGGGTCTACTCTCTTTAACTTATATCTAAAAATGGCATTTCATGTAAATGCAAAGACATTTGACTCACAAAGTTGTAATCAAGGAAGAAGAATGCCTTAATTAAAAGAATAATTGTAGTACAAACTTTATTAATATAGTGTATTTCTGAGTTTGTAAAATAGTAAAACAGATCTGAAATATTATGAAAGCCTCAGCATTATTAGGCTTATCTTGATTTTTTAAGGGAAACATTTTTACTCACAATGTAAGTCATTAAAGTCTTCAACTGAAACATCATGCTTGTGTTTCTGTGTATATGTGTATAAGTGTTTTTATATGCATAGTTATTTAAATTCAATGTTTTGAAATTGACATTACTTTTAATTTTGTAATAAGAACTAGTATATAACTAATTAAATTTCATATTTTATATTTATTTTAAAAATATTTTAATACTTACACTACAGGTATAAGATGCAGTCTTTAAATGTGAAACAAATGCTTATTATGAATAATTCACAGTAATATTTTATAAAATGGAAAAAATAATTAGTCATAAACTGATTACTGAAGGTAATCCTCTTTTTCTATAATTGGCAGTACTTTATATTATATACTTGCAAATGTATGTTGAAAGACAAAAATCTAACTTATGTATTAGTATCATACACATTTGTTTTATTTTAACACAGCATAAATTTATACTGCCAGTGCATCTTTTAAAAATATTTTGCAATAAAATGAATTTCAGGGTTGAGTGAAACTAAATGCTACCTCTAAAATGAGTGATATGTAAAACCTTTGTATTCACACAACCTCTCCAAAGAATAGAAATAATTCAATCCCTCTAATTGTGGTTAAAGTTGAACTGCAAGGTCACATGGATTTAAACAAGAATTTATGACTTAAATATATAACTTTGAAGACTCTCATTTATTATCAAATAAAATAGAGTGTAAATCTATTTTCATTTTATAAAGTTAATGTATATAGTTACATACACACATTACACAGTTCACACACACACACCCCTGGATGTTTGTGAGTGCCAAAGTGATTATCTCTTTGTCATTTTTCTTCATTCAGTGAATGAAATATGATGAGTTTTTTTTTTTTTACCAAAGAAATCTTCAATCCCAAGAATTTTGTTCCACCTCACAAAACATCAGTGGTGTATCTGATCATATTTCAAATGTGATTTTACAAATTAAGGCTGATTTCATACTGAGTGCAATAGTTCATTTATACCTTCATTAAGGTATTCATTCAAAAGAGATGGTAGATGAAAAAACGGTGAGTCACAATCCCAAATAAAGCAACAGTGCTATTTTGTAGAAAGTGATAATTTTATTAAGACAAGCAAAAAATAGGCAAGTCAAAGGCAAACATGTATGGTCTTTACATGTTACCATTCTCTTTGTTTGCAAATCACTCCTTTTTGTAGGTAAACACCAAGTCTAATGTATGCCTTGAACAGAGTGATGAACTTGAAACAATTTCTATGTCTAGAACGCAGTGACTTCTACAGACTTCTTATTAGCCTGTTGGCTTTTCTGAGTAAATAAGAAATCAATATTCACTTTTTATTTGTCTTCTTAATATCAGTAAACAAAGTTCCAGCTACCACAAATAGATTTTCATCTCTTAGTTAGATTATCATCCTAGTAATTCAAATTCTGAGTCAAGATTCTGCTTTTAAAGAGGTGTACTGTGGCATCATTGCCAGTTTCAAGTTGCAAGTCAGCTTTATTCTGCTCCTAATTCTATGTATTGTGCATTGATTGGGGTTACGGAATTATGTAAGTCACACAACTGCCATGCGCTTGTGTGTTAGGATTACAAGCATGCCTCCTTTAATTTGTTTGCTCTTGTTATTTCCCTTCACTTATTTCTTTCACAGAGGACATCCTTATTAGAATGCACATCACACAGAGGTTCCATCATTGCTCCTGTTAATAAAGTCATCAAGCTTAGCTTTGTAGGCATTACTTGGAGACTGTTTATCTATCATGAGTGTTTTGGTAGGTGACACAGAGCCAAAAAGACAAGCAATGCAGCCAGATATTTACTTATTTATTTATCCATTTATTTATTTTTGTTTTCTTGTGTTTTTGAGGCAGGGTCTCACTACATAGTATAAGCTGGCCTTGAACTCACATATGCAGCTCAGGTTGGCCTCAAAGTCACAGCGATTGTCCTGCCTCAGTCTTTTGAGTGCTGGGATTACAGCTGTGTGTCACCACACCTGGCCCATAAAGTTAGATAATAAAAACCAAAACCAAATCAAAATAATGATTTTAGTATCAGGAAGTTCAATACTCAATCACTTATTTCAAGATCTGTCCACTTTGTGGGGTGACTCACCTGTGTGCTCTCACAGCACCACTCGACAGTCAAAGTTTATACCCTTGCCTGTAATATTTTTGTTTCTTTAAATGGGTTAGTAGTTCAAAACTTTTTTTCTGCTCATTTATAGTCCTCATCACCCAAAAATGGATAAAGAAAAAAAATCTTCCAAGTTCCAGTTAAAACATTTTCTACAAGAGATTTGAGATAACAATTCATCTTCCTTCCAGCTAATACTCACACTCACTGTTCAACTTCTCAACAAATAGTAGTTACTGCTGACCAGTTTTACAAAACTCTGCACATTGAGTTATATCAAGAAACCCACTTTATATCTACATGGCCTCCTAGATGAACCACCTAATGCCAGAACTGCTTGAGTTGAGTTACACATTAAGAATATTATTTTGAAATAGATATGGCAAATTAGCATGTGCTAGTTCTCTCCAGAGTAATGTAATCACATCAATAACCTTTTAGAGAATGCTTTAGAGCTGAAATGAATCAAATGTTTTTCTCTCTAGGCAATGATGGTAAAATCGATCATGTCAAACCTGCAGGTGATGCCCACAGTGCTTCCTCCATCAGGTTTCCATTGAGCAGCAAACCCACCCCTCTGGGAACCCCGCATATTGCCCACATTTTGGATGTGTTTCCATCCTAGCAACCCATTGTCATAGGGATAAAACCTCAAACTGGGAGTGTCCTCATAGAAAGCTGCTGTCTGACTGGTAATACTTCCATCGACAGAGCAGCTGTCAACATATTCTGAGATGAAACTTTTATCCTTGAAATTATTAAAAAATGTCACAAATATCTCTCCAGAATGGACTTGGAATGTTGGGGGACACACGTGTTTCATTTGCCTCTGGAGCCAGCCATTGTCTTGGACAGTGTCCCCCAAGTCTCATCCTCTACTCCAAATCCTAAAATTCTCCATCTAGCTTTAAGGTTAAAAATCAGACTAATAATCTTGAACCTTGTCTTAATCTTCAGCTTCTACATTGTCAGGTAAGGAAGGAAGTATGGCCATATGCATTTCACTCAATGACAGAGCATGGACAAGTCTGGTGCAATTATAATTTAGCCTATGTGTGTGGTGGATTCTACCATCTAGTTTGTGTCAGTGCACACCATGATGTTCACAAAATCACCTAACAATGCACTGCTCAGGAGGTATCACTGTAAAATGCTTGTGTATTTCAACAAAGTGGAACTTGATCTTAGAGTGATGACTCCCAATTAACAAAACATATAAAATGCTGTGTATCATTGGAACTTAGACAAAGAAATAGAAGAAAGGAATTCAGATTTTGGTTCATGGAATTATCATAAACCTGTAAAACATAGTCAAAAACATATCTCACATGTACTTAATCACATATTGTAATAAGTTGAAATACAGTAGTCCTTTCTCTTCTCTGTGAGACATATGCTCCAAATCTCCAGAGGATAACTGAATCCACACATAGTACTGAATCCTATATATTTTTTCTTACATATGCATCATTATCATCAATTTAATTAGAAATTAGGTACAGTAAGAAATTAACATCAACTAAAGAAACTGAACAATTACAATAATTTACTATAGTAATAGGTGTGTGAATGTTCTGTGGCTCTCAAATATTTTATGCACTGTCCTCACACTTCTTATGATGATGTGAGAAGATACAACACCTCTGGAAGAAGATGGGGTGAGGTGAGGAAGACTTGATTGAGCAATGCAGTACCTCCACCACCTCATCCATCTGATAACTGACACAGCTATTAAGTGACTATTGGGAGGGTAGTATATAGAGCATAGATACACTGCATTAAAAGATGAGACACAGTGGAGCAGAGCAGCATAAATCTTCATCGTGCTACTTGGAATGGCGTACAGTTTAAAACACATGGATTGTTTATTTCTGGAATCTTTTACTTACTATTTTTGGACTGCAGTTGATAGGTATCAACACAAACCATAGAAAGGGAAATCATAGAGAAAGAGGGATTGTGGAAGTTCATCATGGTTGTCAATATTTTGTAATTATAATCTTCAGTCTTCTTTCTCAGCAGTTTTCAAAGCTGAGATTTCTTTGTTATTTGAGTCAGGAATTAAGCATTGAGGATCCATTCTTTTTCTGTCTCAGTATAGGTCTGTGTGTCCAGTAGCTCCAGGTTGTATGATTGGCACCTAACCCTACACGGGTAAGTAGTCCACAAATGAATGCAGTTTGCCAGTGGCCATCAGATAATTAAAGAAAATTTAGCCCTCAAAGTATATACAGCTTTTCCCCGAGGCAGGCACCTGAACAGATGCTTACACTTATAGTGTATGAACGGCATCTGCTGCCAAGTGCTCTGCAGTTAAAAGAAACTGGGGCAATGGAAATCAGTATCCTGCAAAAGGTGATGTTTGGAAAATGCTTTGAAAATAATCAGGAATTAGGTCAAGAAAACTAGAAATTCCACCATGGATTGCAAACAGATGTGTAAAATATATATATATATATATATATATATATATATATATATATATAAAGAAATTAGCATCAAGACTCCAAAAGTGGAATACAGTGGTATTTGGCTGTATAGAGATTGTGCATCTTCATGAATATGATAGTAACAAAACCCAGTGGTAGATGGAGTCTCTCTAACTCATGAAAGACTTGTGTTTTTCATTAAGAAATTGAACGCTGAATGCTGGAGAGAAACCAACGGACTTTAACAAAGGAAAAGGTCCAATATGATTGGCATTTGGACCACACCTGCTATAGAAAGTAGAAAAGCTTTGATAGAATAATACAGGAGGCAACAAGATCAGGCAGGAGACTGTTACTTTAAAATTGTATAAGAAATAATGTGCTTTCTGATTGTGATTTATTTTTACTTGTTTAATATAATTTCATTGATGTCTGTATTAAAATATTTATTTTATAATCAATGTGGCATTTTAAGGGCTTTTTTTTTGTAACCCCCATCCTGTGATAATAAGTTTCCATCTAATTAATGAGGATCGACACTCATTTTTATTTAATAAAAAGGCAATATTTTATTTTCAAAATTTAATTAGAAGTGGTGATTAACATAGAGTGCACAATTTGGGTGTTAGCTGGCTTTCACCAGATAAAATTTGTAACTTTAACCAGAGCCTTGGCAGACTTTTGAATTTTCTTCCAAAGCAAAAGTAAACGGTGCTTTTTTCAAATTTCTCCCATCAGTGACTTTAATTAGTGATTAGTGGTTATTGCTTGTGGTTTCTGCATCTTTTCTATTAATGAAAGGTCACAAACTAATGATTACTTTAAAATGTGCTAAAATGAATCATCTTTAGAAAACAACTTTTTATTACTGCTGTATGCCTGTAGCTCTTACAAACAAGACGTGGGGTAGGCAGGGAAAAATGAAAGATGTTAAATTGAGTTTTTATAACCATTTTTCTTTCTGGGGAGTGGGAAAAATATATTCATCAAAATCACACACCCAAACAACAGTAGTTTTTCCATCCCAAGAACTCAGAGTTTAAAATAATGTAAAAATGCAAATGATAAGTCAATTCAGGTCAGTATAAAAGGGACAACAAAGTGACATTTCAATTTAAGCAGAAACTACTATAGCCAACTTTAATCAGATATTCCAATAAATGAGTCAAGGGACAGTACTGCATATTTCTTAATCCAAGAGAAAATGAATTGTCATGATTCTTGTTCAAATGCCACACAAAACAATGTGAAAATAATCGTGAACACAGTAGTATTGAATATTAATGTGTTATTCTAAATTGTAGAATCTATTTTTGTTTCTTTCAAATATAAGTCACTCATTCAAAAATATGCAATGCTTAATATAATTGAACAACTATTTATAGAACTTTACTTAGGGTAAGGTGTTACATTTTGATGAGCTCCATGAAATGAAAGTAGAATTTGTCATGTATTCATTCATTCATTCATTCACTGACTTACTATTCTGAATTCAGTTCTATAATACTGGGAACTTACTTACAAGAAAAGAAATGCCTTCTAACTGATTTAGGAAGGAATAAAATATTAATTGAATAATCTCACTAACAAATTGACAATTTTGCTAAGAGACATGGTATATATATGTATTAGGATATTCTCATCAGAAAGGTCAGGTCAATCTTTCTCATGAAATTTATATTTCTGCTCACATTGAAAAGATGACTTGAATTTGTCAAGTTAAAGAAATGGAGGAAACTGAAAGCAACTAGTAGAAAGGAAGTGAAATGTAAATTCATTGCACAGGATTAAGAAGCACGATTATCATGCTTACTATGAATCAAAAAATAGTTCTGGGCCATTGTAGAGAAAGTGTAGAATAGGAAGACACAGATAGGAATGCTTTAAAGAATTTTAAGCAGAAGAATAAGAAACTTTGGAGGAATGGGCCTTCCACAATGATATCAGACTTTAACATGGAAAATGTCTGTCTGATTACAATGAGGCCAATGTTGTGGCTACCAGTTGGACAAGACTCCAAGTGGCAGATCTAGCTCAGTGGAGAAACAATGTGAGATCTGTATAGATTTTCAGTGATCCCCATGTATGTCTGATTATATGAAGTGAAGAGGAGAGAGTTTCAGACTAAGCATTAAGAAACTTTAAATTTCTTTAAAGATGTAGGTACAGGAGGACAACCTACAAAAGATTCCAGGAAAGAAGTAGTCAGGAGGTTAGGAGAAAACAAAAAGGAAGTCCCATTAAGAAATTGTGTAAGTACTTCCAGGAAGATGGTGGAGTAGCAGGCAGTGGAGAAAACAGCCTCTCTGAGAGACACTGTCTAGATGCAGGAATATACCATCTTGTGGAAGACAAAAAGGAGGGAAGTGGATTCCTTGGACCCAGAAGGAGTCTGAAGTCTGAATCGAAGCCCACAAAGAGAGCGAAAAGAAAATCTTCAACAAAGAAGAAGGCCTTTGCCAGATTCACTGCGTGAGACGAGCTGTTGGCAGCTAGGGGCACATGGTCGGGATGTTGGTGGGGGCTGGTGACCCTCTGGGCCTCTGTGGAGTGACTTGGCAGTGGAGGAGAGCGGTGGACAGGGAGGACTGTGCTGGTTGTAGGTGAGTGCAGAGTACTCGGTCCTCCCACAGGAGGGAGCGATTGGCCAGGAGCCATTTTGGAGCTGGGCAGCATAAGCCTGGAACTAAAACTGTTGCCAGCTCCCTCCAGCAGCTCCTAGCTGGGTGCAGACCCATGGAAGTTGCTTGGACTGCTGCAAGCCCAATGAGTCTGTTCTCCAGGAAGGTCTGCAAAGGTTGTCAACTACTCCATTGTTGAGCAGGTGCTGGCTTGTGGGGGTACAGTGCCATGATTTTGGTCACTGTCTCCACAGGCTGTCTACTAGTGATTCAGAGAGAACACTGGAAGTGAACTCTTCTTTTTTTTTTCCTCTTTTCTTGTTCGTTTGTTTGTTTGTTTGTTTCTTTTTTTATTATTGTTGTTCTTTTTGTTTTTGTTTTTTGAGTGTGTGGTTCTTGCCCTCATTCTGGATGTGGTTTTGTACTGTTTTACTTTTTTGTCTTTTTTGGCTTTTCCTTCAGTCTTCTGCATCAGTTTTCCTAAGTTGGTGGAGCCAATCTTTGTCCTCCAACCTACTTACAGTCTCTTTCTGGTCCTGACTCTTGAGGACAGAAATGACATATTGCAGACTTATATATTATACATGATTGTTTTGTGTTCTGTTATATGGTTACAAATTTAGTTGGCTTCAAAACCAGCACTCCAAAATATTCTTAAGGATATTTTAGAAAGAGATATTAAGGACTACAGCTCCATGGATCCCAATAGAAGGAATCCACCAGGAAAGAGAAACAATTAGAGGGAAAGGAAAAAGAAAAAAATGAGGAGCTGATAATAGGAAAACAATATGACAAGGTTCAGTCAATGCATATCAGTTTTAGCCATTAATGTT